>JADLZK010000843.1:0-275131 GCA_015847255.1 Hyparrhenia diplandra | reverse complement strand
CTCATGTCATGGTTTGGTTGCCTGAGCATGTTCGCTTCATGAAGCGCATGTAAAGTTAGTCTAGGGCATTTCATGTCCAAGTTTTGAACACAACCATTTTTTAAAAATGATGCAAGAGAATTTCATCTCTACTCATATGAGACTTTTATCATATCTCTTTTTATCAATACAGTGTCATATCAGCATATTTAATGCCCATGAAACAAGTTGTAGACTCATTGTGAATGAGTTTGCTAATACTCCCTCAGTCCAAAAGACTTACAGTTCTAGACTTTTTAGCACGGCTTAGTGCTCAACAAGAAATTAACTATTTAGCCCTGTTTATTGAAGGTGAACTATGTTGACAAAAAACTTTATTAAAAGAAATGTAAAGAGGCATGCAGACCAGACATTTTTCATAATTTAGAATACTTATTAGTTCTTTGAAAGCGGAGGGAGCATTAGATAAAGATAAGAACCAATGAACAACTTTTTTCTTTAGAAAAGAGAATATATTAATATCCCAACCTATGCATCAATCAATGCATATAGCTATTCATTATTACAAATCCGCACTTTGCTAACCAAGCAATCTCAAACACAAAGTTTTGATCGAAACGTAACTCAACATATAGAAAGAAATTCTATTACTAAATCTCCAACCATGCCTAGCAAACACTTCCATTGTGATTGTCTCAATATTCCTACATCCCATCATAATCATTTGGCGATCCTCCTCCTTTTGTAATAGGGACTAGGTCATGATCCAAGATGTCCCCTCACTACTACGCGCAATTCATTTAAGGTGGCGGGCAAAAAAAATTTACGGACCAACGTGGGGTCACGCAAAAAAATCGGGCATCTTAGGTGGCGGTTTATTGCCCGCCATGGTTAATGTAAAAAAAAAAAAAAACAAAAAGCCCAACCGAAACCCGCAGCCCGCCAGCTCGCTAGGGGTTACGGGCCCGCCGTCGCAGCCTCGCCGCCTTTGCCGCCAAACCGCGCCTCGCCGCGCCATGGGCGGATCCGTGGCATAGAGGCCGATTCGCCCTCCCCACCACCGGATCGGGGCCTCCCGCCGGCGGATCAGGGCGGAAGGGGAGGAGGTTTGGCCGCCGCCAGGGAGATCCACCGCCGGGAGGAAGAAGCCGCCACGCCGTTGAGGAAGGGGAGGAGGTTTGCCGCCGCCGGGCGGATCTCGGGAGGAAGGAGCCGCCGTGGAGGGAGGAGCCGCCGCCGCCGCAACACTGATCTCGGGCTCGCCGCCGACGATGCCACCTCCGGCGCTCTCGCCGCCGCCGACGCCTCCAGCGCGCCGCCTTGGCGCACCCACCCGCCGCCCGCCCGAAGCCGTCCGTCCGTCCGCCCGGCGTGAGGATGGGGCCGAGGAGCGCCATGGGGGAGAGGAGGGGTGAGGGGAGAGATCGGGAGTTAGAGAGAGGAAGCCAGAGTTGGAGAGAATAAGAAACCCTAAGTCCCATATATATATACTCGGGAGCATTATTGGGCTACGATGGGCCGTCTGCCTCGAATATGGACAAGTATTTACCGCGGGCGGTTATTTTACAAAGCCCGCCACGGGTTAATGGATTAACCGTGGCGGTTTTTCCACTGGCGGGCCGCTGCCGGCCAGCTATTTTACGAGGCGGTTTTTGAAATGCCCTTCACGGAAAATAAAAACCTAACACCTCGCAAAATCAATCCCGTAGTAGTGCCCGAAGATAACCTCGCAAATATGATGGTGTTACAGCCTTGTCAAAATATCATATTATTCCGGGTTAACCATATCACCCAATAAATTGTGCTTGCACCAGCAAGAATTATAGATTTCATTCTTCTATTTATCCCTTGTAACCAGTCTGTAAACAAATTGTGAACGCTAGTTAGAGGTATTAAATTAAAGGAGACCTAAGCAGCTTTCGCCACACAAATCTAGCAAAATGACAATCAAAGACTAGATGTTGTATAGTCTCGTTAGAAGAACAAAAAAGAAACACTTTCTATCTACTTGTCACCGCCGCCTTGCTAAATTGTTCTTTGTTAATATTATTCCTTTATATAAATAACACAAAAAAACTTTAATTTTAAGGGGTACTTTCAATTTTCAAATTATATTGTTAAAGTTAAAGTATGTGCTCCCAAAATAGCTATGTATATGAAGTCCATTCTGATATAGCCCCCACAAGAAACAATCTTTATGGTTTGTTAACTGTACATGGCATGGCAACTACTTCGTACCAATGAACAGCTTGTTGGACAGCTAACTTTTTGTACTCCCTGTCCATCCCTATCCATCAAAGGGTAGGTGGCCATGGTGAAAATGTACCATAATGCAGTTGTTTTCTACAGTGTGTGTGCAGCTTATGAAAATAGTAAGTTGAAGGAGAATTCATGCCTATATATTGTTTTACCAATACTCACAGTTGCTTTTCGAACGAGGAGTTTTTCTTTTTATTTGTAGTAACAAAATTCTGCCGCTGCATGTCCGCGTATTTAGATAGTATAATAATATACTATATACTACTCTCTCCATAGTTGAAAAGAAAGATGTTTTGGAAAATGTTTGGGTCAAACTTTGAGAACATAAATCATGAATAACTTTTAAGTCGTTGAGTTAGAAATGTGAAAATCATATCAATAGATTTTTCTTGAAAAATACTTTCATAAAAGCATACATATATAATTTTTTAATAAATATTTTATAGAAAAGAGAAGATAAAGTTGTGTTTTAGAGACGTGTCATTGTCCTAAACGTCTTTCTTTTCAACTATGAAGAGAGTATATATTATTAACTTATAGGGTGCAAAGAGGTAACCTTTTAGGTGCACCTACGAAACTCTTTAGTTTAAATATTTGTACTACTTCAAAAATTTGGATAGCTAGTACAAATATTCGAACTAAAGAGGTTTGGAGGCGCAGCTAATTGTCTTCAATTTGCACCCCTATTGACTTAACAAAAATTACAACTTTTTTCTATATTACAGCTATTTCTAGGGTCGCCCAAGTTCCGGGCTGCCCGTTAAAATTCATTTCTACCTTGAAAAGTTCCATTTCCGGGTATCAATGCTAATGTTACCGGCCATAATAAAAGTCATTCCTTTTTTCCGGATTTAATCACGTAATCCCCTAAGTTCACGAACAAATAAGGTTATCAAATGAATTGTAATCACAATTGAAATGGTTTGGATCCTTTCATTTTGGAGGAAATAGAATTTACTTCATATACTAGACTATTTGGCTTCAAATTTTACATTTCATAACTTTCTAATGTTCACATATAAGATTATCTTAAATTCATAAGGTGGCAGATGGAAATTCATTCTAGAGTTCACCATAGTATGTTTCTTTGCAATTTATAACACGCTCTTCAACTCGCTCCTAGAAATGCAACACATAAGGGTTTGTTTGGTTTTTGCGTACTAGCAGAGCCCGGCTCGAAAGCAGATGTACCCTGTTGTGTTTCATTGCATGTGTCAATTTAGCATGGTCGAGACGAGATGATGTTTGGTTGCCTATATGAAGACATGTTGCATAAAATAAAAATATTATAATATTATGATTAAAATTTATATTTTTTTGTGCAAATACACTCTTAATGTTCTTATTTTAGATAACTATACCTTAAATATCTTTAAAACATATTAACATCACTTAATACTAACTAATTATAAACTAATACCGTCATTAGCGGTCTAAGTGTCGCACCGAAGCGAGCCCGACCTAGAAAAAAAAGTCGATCGGACGTTCTTTGGGAGCCAGGCCCTGGAAAACTCCAACCTACGCTAAAGATTTTTAGCGTCAAGACTTACAGTGGTCGGTTTGAAATCGGCACTAAATGTCTTTAGCGTCGGGACTGCATGCCTTTGTAGGCACATCCGGCGACAATTCTAGTGTTGTGGTGTCGCGGGTGGGCTTTTGCACGAGCTCAGCTAGGCTCGGGGGTAGGGCCGCACAACCAAACGGGGCAGGTGCATCCACCCATATGCGAGCAACTAAACAGGCCCTAAGTATCTCTCTCACATAGCCAATAATATTATATAAATATATTTCATATAAAAATAATATTAGCTTAATCAATCTGAGTCTGAATTATGATTATGAAAATGAATTCAATTCCAAGAATCCAAACGGGGCTAAGTCGATTTTCAGATATAACCCATCTATACTACCATATATAGGGAGTGGTTGGTAAGGGAAAAACAAAATGCGGTACGAGGTCTAAAGTAAAACTTACATTAATTATATTGATGGAGATTAAGTTGAAGGAGGGTACTGCATACAACAAAAATATTTCCTTCTGCACATAACTACGTGGTTGTGTTTCTTTGGGCCACTTTACATTGATGGAGATTAAGTTGAAGGAAAAAGCGAAGAACGTGCATAACTACATGTTTGTGGTCCTTTGGACCACTCTAATTACAGGGCATCTACCATCTGCTCATGTCCCCAAGACAGAAGAGAAACTATTTAAGCCGAGTCTTTGTAAAATCTGGTGACAAGAAGATCATTCAGAAATTCATGTCCTTTGAAGTAAACCATAGTTAAAAGTGGAATGGGATGTTCAAGGAGTTCTATAATGAATTTACTGGAAATGGCTCAAACGATCAGAAGGAATTTAAGGCTTATCATGGTACAATTTTTTCCTGAACCTCCACTGACATGCCGGTGAGTCTCTATAAAGGCTGTGTTTAGAGGCCAAAGATTCCCTCCAAAAATTTCCTGCACTCCTATCACATCCCCATCATATCCCATCACATCGAAGCATTAAATGCACTAAAAAGACGCATTTTGAGGATTATGAAATGTAGGTAAAAAAATAAACTAATTACACGTTTTGATGTACATTCTTGAGACGATTCTTTTGAGCCTAGTTACCCAATGATAGGATAATATTTACCACAAACAAAACGAAAATGTCTTTTCAGTCTTTTCAGTTTTGCTTTCTGGCCGAATTCAAATTTTGGCCCAAATTCCAGAATTTTGGGCCAAAACTTTGGCCTCTAAACACACCCAAAAGGTAAAAACACTTCCGCTGATTGATGTAGCTGTTTCTTGATCAGTAAAGTGTCACAGCAGTTTTACAAGCCACAGTTTTAATACTGCCGGTTTTTTTATGGTTTCAGTAGCTAGATGATGTCAATGGTAGTACACTATAGGTATTGTGGGTGGGTAGCTTCAGACCTTAGTGGGTTTATTTATCCGGCCGGCAATGAGACTTAATGTAGTTGTTAGCTTTATTGCATTGAGAATTTTTCAGCTTCCGTTGCATGGCAATGTACAGGAACAGACTTAGAATAGATACAAGTTTCCATAGAGTACAAAATGGCATTATGGCAATAAGCAAGCTAGTCTTACTATAAGCAAGCTAGTCTTACATTACCTATGTCACATACGTCCTGGTGCTTGTTGCTCATGGATTTTTCAACCTCAAGACTGGACAGCTGTATTTTCTTCATCCAAACTCTGTTCCTCCCTCTTTAAAATCCCAGCATGCGAAAGTAAGGCCCAAAGATGAGTAAGGAACTCCCCACCATTTGCCAGATGCTGTATATGATCTCTTGCATTGTCTGATGGAGCAATGTACAGTATCATCTCGGTCCAGAAATCTACCAGTACCTTCCAGCACCTGTCAGTACCTATTTCTTCCAGCTGCTTCCCAAGCACTATCCCCTTCACAAAAGTTCCCTGATGTCGTGGTAATACCTGCTTGAAATTTTTCATCTTTCTATACTTGCTTTCAAGTGATATCTCTTCCCGCAGGAACTCTAGCGCATCCTTCCTTACTCCATGAAAGCACGCGGTAGTGTCCAAGTGATGGTCGGGAAGCAGTTCTGGGACAAATGCCAGTAAGTATGCACAGTATCTTGACAGTGATCTAGCAATGTTAAGGTCATTATCTCTTATACTTCTCTGCTCCACTGTGACTGGCTGATGCACATGTACGATCTCACAGTACTCTGTTGCAATGTGCCAAATTAACATGGAGTTGGCATGGTTTTCCTGTCTGCATGCCCATATGAGCCTATCATATTGACCATTCCGCCTCAAAGATGATGCTCCATTAGACAGTTGACCAGAATTGAGTTTCAGAGTTTGAGCACTTGCTAACTTCACATTGTCAGACAACCTAATGCGGTCTGGCCCCTTAATACCTGGGTTACTGATACCTCTCGAGAAGGATGTTTCCTGGCACTGAAGAATCTTTGCAGAGATACACCAAGACAGAGTTCCTAGAATGTCATGTGTGAATGATCGGCGGTGTAAATCTTTGAGTAATGAGAGCTGACCAATCTTGTTTTGCCACCGCCCAAATAACTGCGGAAGCCTATCCCAGAAAAGGCAACCAATGTCACAAGTGCCATCTAAAGAACACTCAAGCCGACAAATAGAACGTAGCTTAGCCCAATCAGATGACAAATAAACATACAGTTGTAGTAGCTCTAGTGCCAGAAGTAGCCCCATGAATACTTTACTAACATTTTTGTGCTTTAAAATTGACCATAGTATTGCATAACAATAAATGACTGATTTAATGATACTTAGGATTATGACAGGTTTACCCAATCTAGTGTTGAAGGAAGCAGAGCTGGTAAACATGTGATCATGAGCAAAAACCAATTCTACCTCAATTACCCGGAATGTAGTTCTGTAATTCTCTTCTACATTCAACAACAGTCCATGAAAAATAAGGTCATGAGTTTTCTGAAGCTTGGATTCAGGACAAGAAACCCCAAAGAAACGCCTCCTTAACAGCTGAAATAAGGCAAAGGAAAGCGAAAGCTCCTTCAATTGTACATTGATCCCGCTATCAAGCCAGATGTCGCTGACAGTTATCTTATCACCTACCAATGGAAACCTTCTTAATCTGTCACTTGATACACTTCTCCAAGATACAAGGTAGTTGTAGCCTTCTAGAGTGACAGGGTCATAATTGGTAGTCTTTTTGTGCTCATGCTTCATATACTCTGCAAGATACAGGCTTCGGTCGTCTGAGAAACTACTTGCTGTCTTACTTGCATAAATCCTTCCAACATTCAGAGATAGAGTAAATACCAGTAAGAAACTATAAACTAAATCCAAGAACGTCTCGAGTTTTAAATGGACCTTGAGCATGGCAAAAAGAAGTTAATCACATACAAAAGTTGCTGAACAAAATGCCTCCAGTACTGCTCGTTGTCTTCTATGACATAGGCCGTCATACTATTTGTACCACCAAGGGCCACGAGCAACGCAACAGACCAAATATGAAACAACTCACCATTAACTGAAGACAACTGCATAAGACCAAGAGTGTAGATCACCACCGAGGGTGTCATAGTGTAAGTAAGCCAGAGCAGGTATTTGATGAATGAACTGTGGCAACAGCGTCTCCACCAGCCAAATATAATCTGAATGGCTTAAAAGTATTATTGAAAGAGGCACAAGAACTTCAGCTTGGGTCATGACCCCTCTCTCGCTGCTTAACCAGGACATGAAAGTATCCCATTCTTGTGTCATGTTCTTTTGCAACCTGTTTAGTTGCATTACATCTGCTCTGGACATAATTGATCGCCCAGACTGGATCCTGTGCATTAACAACATTACAAAAACTAACCATCTGAAGACAACTAAATGTGTAGCATGTCAAGAGAAGTGTACATACCTTGAAATGGAAGTTCAGAAGGTAAGGTTAGGAGATGCAATGTAGGGTTAGTATCATCAGTGCTTCAGAAGCAACACGCATGTCCCTTATAGTTAGGAGATAGGTTTCTTGCAAGAAGAGTATTACTTCACCTCATAACACCAGCATAAAAACATGAGAATTGCCCAAGAGAAGTGAACAAACATGTATTGCTTTCGACCGGCATGTGTATTTGTCTTGTTCAGTAGAGGAAACTGAAAGTAGCCAGAAGCAACATGAACACTGTCCAAAAGATGTCAAAAAAAATATTGCTATTGACCGGCATGTGTATTTGTCTTCTTCGGTAGAGGAAACTGATTTCAGAAGCAACATGAACACTGTCCAAAAGATGTGAAATAAAAAAATGTATTGCTATTGACTGTACTCTGTAGATTGGCCATCCAAGTCAATATCAGAAATGAGCTAATCATTGAAACAAAATTGTTTGGTTCCAGCTGTACAACATAATGTACTCTTTAGATCGGCCATCTAAGTCAATATCAGAAATGAGCTGATCATTAGAAACAAAATTGTTTGGTTACATCTGTACAACATAATTTGAATCAGACAAGACCGAAATCTAATGGAAACTGCCTACAGGGTTACATCAATAGTAAAAAACGAGCAATTAACTACAATTTGGACGGGCACGTTTGAACTGGATATCTATAGGCATGTCATTGTTTTTTTTTTTTTGAAGTAAAATAGGCATGTCATTGTCAACCATAACCACCAAAACGCAGAGGGATCAGGTAATTTTGCCTCCATTTCCTCACCTTTGAATGCAGCCAAAGGAGCAGCCGAGCAGGGACAACGACTCAGACCGATTGACCCGTGCAAGAAGTGCAAAGAGTTCGCGGCATTAGTCTATACCTCACTACCTCAGCAGATAACTTTTTATCCCGTCCTCACATAGCATCCAAAATCCATGCCACTAGGTTCTGCAATGCAATTATGCTACTGAATACAGTAGGTTCTGAACTCTACAGGGAAATCGGAATTGATTAAACTCTGATGAAGCTATAACGCTTCCTCCTGCGCCACATCTGAAGTGTGAGGCGTATGTACACACACCTTGTTGGATCCGGCGTGGCGAGGGAGAAGCCACCGGTACGGGGCAGTAAATCGAGGCGGAGAGCTACTCTATCACAGCGGCAGCCACCTCCGCCTGCGGGTTATCGACAAGAAGGCGGGCGGCGTCGCTCGAGCTTCGCCTTCCGTGGCACCAGCGGCGGAACGATCTTGCTCTGACCGCAGCCATGTCCGCGCAAGCTGTCGCCGGCGAGGGAGAAGGCGGATCGTCCCCACCCTGAAAGCTGGGCTGTTTGCCGGGGGTGATTATGGGCCGTTATGAAGGCAAGCAAAGGGCATGCGGCCTCCATGGGTGCTTCGGCCGCTAGCCTAATGCCACAGCCACAGGATCAATGAATGAGTCGGATCAGTGGGCTTTGATTGTTGATACCTACTAGTACTGGCGATCACTAATACTACATTTTAGATTATCTACTACTCCCGTAAAGAAACCCCCAATAGAGAGTTCTGCGGGCTGTGGTGAAGCCACATCATTCTTCCCCACTACCGATCCGTTCCCACTCCCGAACGCCAAAAAAAACAAATCCCATTCGCAAAATTTTCAGCAGTCCCTTCGCTTGCCCGACCGCTTCCCCACCGGGCCGAGGCGGTCCCTTCCCTGCCCACAAAATTCAATGGAGCATTAAGGCCGGCCTCTTCCCCTATCTTATTAGCTGGCGGGGGGCCGGCAATGGAGGTGCCCAAGCCGGAAAGCAAGGTGGGGGCAAGGAGCGCCCGTGCGCCCTCTTCGGGGGCGGCACTCGGCTGAAATCAACCGGGCCACACCGAGGGTGAGGCCGAGCAAATTCAGCCCAGGCACTTTTTCACCGAAAACGAAGACCGAACCGAACCGAAGCGAACCGAACCGAAATTTCGGTTTTTGGTTTTCGGTTTCGGGCCGATTTTGAGTTGAGAACCGGTCTTCGGCCGGCCCCGGTTTTTACCTCGTCTAAACCGAACAACCGAGGGAACCGAACTACCCAGAGCGAGAGGAGCGGGCGTAGCGGCAAGGCGACATCAACGCCCGGTCCAGTCCGACCGCCCATACATGGCCCAACAATCCAACTCCCATGCACCGGCCCAATCCATTCCCATCTCCCCATCCCTCGCTCCTACGTAACCCCTAATCCGGGGCCCAAAGCATCCGGCAGAGAAGCCGGCGGGCGTAGGGCCCCGGCGGGCCCGAAAGAGGCGCTGCCGTGGCGAGAGGCGAGTGGCGGCGCGAGCCGGGACGCCGACGCCGCGCGGCGGGCGGGCTTCGAGGGGAAGGCTTGCGGCGCGGCGTGGAAGGCTTATGCGCGGCGCGAGTGGGGAGGCTTTGGCGGCGCGCCGGGCGCCAAGCAAGGCGCAAGGCGCGGCGGCGGCGTCCACCGGCCTGGCGAGAGGCGGCGCGCTGGCGGCGGCGTCTCTCCGCGGCAGAGCGAGCATCCGCATCGCAACAGGTCCGAGCGCTTCTTCGGTAACGAGTAAAAACCCGAACCGGTTGATTGTGGGTTCTGGTTTTCCTACGAGAACCGATCGGATGTTGTTTTTGAAAACCGACTTTTAGCAAACCGAACAAACCCGAGGGTGTGTTTAGAAGCCAAAATTTTGGCCGAAAATTCCTGTAGCCAGCCACATCGCATAATCGTAGCATGTTTCGCTTGTTAGTGGTAAATATTATCCTATTATGGCGAATTCAGCCAAAAAGAATCGCCTCGCAATGTACATCTAAACCGCGAATTAGTTTTTTTATTTACCTAAATTTTATAGTGGCCGGCAAGCGTCTTTGGGTGCGTTGAATGTTTTTGATGTGATAGGATGTGATAGAATGTGATTTTAATGCGCGGAAATTTTGGAGAAAATTTGGCTTCTAAACACACCCCGAACCGAATTTTCGGTTAAAACCGAATGCCCAGGCTGACAGCAAATCCACTGCCGCCGGAGATGGATGGGCGAGAGAGAGAGAGAGGCGCCGGCGAGCAGAGAGAGGGCCGCCGCAGCTCCTCACGCCAGATCTAGACGGACCTCCGCGGGAGCCCGCCCGTCGCCACGAGTCCATGGCCATCACTGGTAAGATGCCGCCCCTCGCGCATCAATCGCCGGCCACCTCGCCGGCCTGCCGCGACACGCCGCGAGCTCGAGCTGAGATGTCGACATCGGGGAGCAGAGGGAGCCGGGGAGAAGAAGCTAGGACGTCGCCACGCTAGAGTGCTGCCCGCGCTCGGGGAGCCCGCTCGCGCCACCGGAGGTCGATACGCCAATTCGCGCTGCCCGAGGCGGAGATGAAGCCTAGCGCCGCGCTGCTCGACCTCCGGAAGCTCCGTCGCCGCCCGACCTCCGCCCGAAATCCAGCGCGTCCGGCAACAGCTCCGAAACCCTCTATGAGGTTCGGGTCGTCGTTGGGGAGCATGCGCCGGCGAAGCTCCTAGCGCCGCCTCTACTCCGGCGCTGCCGCCGCTCTTCCCACCAGGCCACCAGCCGCTGCCATTGGAGCCGCGCCCGCCCTCGACGTCGCTGAAGCCCAACAGAACGCCGCCAAACGCCGCCGTGCCGGACTCGCTGCAGCCGGAGGCATGGAGCTCACGCCGTCGACACGCTACTTATGCTCCAGCCCATCGCCGCCGCAACACTCCGGGCGGGCGGGCCAGCGCTCGCGACGACGCACGGGAAGGGCCAAGCCGGCCATGCGCTGCACACTGTTTTGCTTTCCCCCCCCATCTCTCTCTGTTTTTCTGTTCTGTTTTCTTTTTTTTTATTTCCCTTCCCTGTTAACCGACATCAGCCCCTAGTTTTTCGAACCGAACCGGACCGGTGATCGAACCGGCGAGGCCCGTCGGTTCAATGGTTCATTGGTCCAACCGTTTAGAACCATTTGAACCGCCGGGTCCGATAAAGAAGTGGACCGTTTTATCGAACCGCCACAAATACTTTGAACCGGTGTGTATATATATATGATTTATATAGTAATTGACATTCAAGCAATATATATATAAATGTTTTTAGTAACACTTTTAACAACTCAGAGAATTCAAATGATCCTGAATATCTTCGTCCATCATGTAATACTTATTCAGTCTGCTCCAACCTTCCTTTCTTGGAATAAAGCACAGAATCGTTGGCAATACAAGCCCATATTTCTGGAATTGATCCCAATCTTCATTCAATTTAATGAGAAATAATTCATTTATCATAAAGGGTACACCCTATCATTTGTTTAGTACTGCTATTTACTTGACCAGTTCGGGTATACGAATGTCGAACTTACTATAATTGACAAATTATCTAGCACTAACAAATAAACAGACAGGCCGCGAGCTTCAACAATGACCAATTATCAAATCAAACAACTAAATCTATTGGATCTGAAAAAAGTTCAAGGCTCAGATTTTCAGAAGCTCACCATTAGCAGCCATCTTCTCTGATTCAGGCGTTCAGCATAGCAGAGTAACCAACCAAGCAGACAAGCAGTCCCGCCGGCTGGTGAACTGGACGGGAGATGGAGCAGAGTAGCCTCCGCCCGCCGCGCGATGCCGTAGCCCGCGACCCCGCCCGCCGTGCGCCGCCGCAGACCCCGCCCGCCGTGCACTGCCGTAGCCCCGCACCCTGCCCGCCGTGCGCCGCCGCAGACCCCGCCCGCCGCGCGCTGCCACAGCTCGGAGGCCTCCGTACACCGCCGCATACCCCGCCCGCCGTGCGCCGCCGCAGCTTGGAGGCCGCCGTGCGCCGCCGCAGCTCGGAGGCCTCGAGCAGATGCGCCGTCGCCACGAACTGGAAAATGAAAACGACTGCCAATTTTTCCCTCCCACGGGCGGCACTAGGCAGTCAGTAACTTTTCCGATATTACCCCTGACTAGAGAACGTGATCCTGAGAGCAGAGAGGGTATTTTTTGAAAACATAAAAAACCGTCCCGGTTCACAGTGAACCGCCCGGTTCGACGGTTCCGCAAAAAAAACAGGCGGTTTGACCGGTTTTACCGGTTCAAATGCACGGACGATCTTTTAAGTGAACCGAGCGGTGAAGGCCCTGGTTGGTCTTTTTAGCGGTCCGACCGGCTCGGTTGGTCCGGTTCAAAAACTAGGCATCGCCCACGGTCATGCGCCCGGATGCAAATGTCGACATCCACCTGCCACACTACTCCAACCAATGCGAGGGCACCACCCTTTCCTATGGGTCCCACGTGTCATGGACTCTACCCTCTCTCCCTTCCAATATGGACGGATATTGATTGATATTATCACTTCTACGAATTTGATATTCACACCAAAATGGCGCAACAAATTACCATCTAAACCTACTATAGAGTGCATATATAGTCTATCCTCATGCTCCATGGACCTCTAAATATGTTATCTAAAATTTATTATGACTAAACAAAAGAATAATTCTTCCACCGTAGAAAAAAAATCTATTGCATTCCAAGCGGCTGTCATGGAATTCTCCTAGTTCATTATTGGAGGAGATCCCTCTAGCATATCACCAATAATCTCTTCCGATATACATGAGAGATGTACCGGTTAGATAAGTTTTTTATACATTTTTTCTTTCCCTTTCTCTCCCCGAAGCGGCGGTCGAGCATGTCTTCTCCTTTTCCCGCCCTAGCCGAGCATGTCTTCATCCATGGCATGTGTCCTCCGCCACCACGTCGCCGGATGCCATGGTTTGCTTCTCCTCTCCCTCTTAGAGAAACTCTAGCTGACCAAGCGACTGGACCAAGTCCGCCGGATCCACCTCAGACCATGGCCTCCGGATCTGGATCTTGACCGCAGAGCGAAGCTTTTCCCCTCCACCTCTCTATGGGCGGATCCGCCATCTCCGAAGTTCTGAGTGGAGATATTGGTGATCACAAAAAAATAGCAAAAGGGAGTTGTTGGAGCACCAATGAACGTGGGCTTAGAGCATCTATAGCAGCCCCAAATCCCGCCTGCCTCATCCCCATAAAAGTGTCATATTGTGGAAAATTTGTCACTTTTTCGCTCCAAAGAATTCCCCAATTGCTCTCCCTTTTTGTTGGTTGCAACCAAAAACATCCAATCTCCCCTCAAATACAGGGATTTGGTTGTATCTTCGCCCCAATATGGTGGGGCCACCTAACTTCATCTCCTCCCTCCTCGCCGACAAATGGGCATTGCTCACTTGCTTTTCCCCTGTACAGCTTGGAGAAGGGGAGTGCAGTCTGCCGCAATAGCGTGTAGGTGCGAGCATGGCACCTCATCCATGGCCCATGGCTACCCGAACTACCTTGGCCTCGCCTCCATCGCAGCAGATCCACATCTACCACCCCATCACAACCATTACGCCTCAACCTGCTACACAGATCCGCCGAAAGTGGGACCAAAGATCTCCACCTCGCCACCATTGTTGCCCCGACCGAGAGCCCCACGACGACTAGATGTTGGAAGCGAGGACTGAAGCCGGGCGCGAGGCCCGCGGGCGACTAGAACCTCAAAAAGCGATGGCAACCTCAACGGCCGGAGCTAGCGCGGTATGGAAAAGATCACCGGAGCTTTTGCGTGAGGCCCGCGACTATCGGAGCCTCCGACGCTGACGGCAAGAATCGCGACGCATCGACAAAGTCACAAAGCTTGGAGAAAAAGAGAAAGAGAAAAAAAAAAAAAAATAAATAAATTGTGTTGGCAAGTAGGTCGAAGATTATTGGTGATGTGCTGCAACATCTTCCCCAAAAAATTCAAAAAATAAACATTGGGCACCGAAAACTATTTTTTGTGGGAGTTGTATTGGGCAACTTGAAGATGCTCCCCCCCCACCCCCCCCCCCAATGTGAAAGGTTTTATGAAGATGGGGAATGAGAAAGGGAGGAGATCCTCTCACGAGCTCGCTTTTGCTACGCCACGCCATGCCGGGTCCATTCGGTTGCTAAAATAACTCCTCCATGTAGTTGGAATAATGTTGGTACCGGATGAGCAGAGTGCGCTTAGTTAGGCAACCGTAGACTCTCGCAATCTACTACACCTATGTAGAGAACCCCCACTAAGAAGTTCTCTCGACATGCAAGCATGCCACCTCGGCCCCCACTAAGCCTAATTCTCTGCGATCTCGTGAAGCCACATCATCACCGGGTCCCATAGCTCACTAAACTTCTCTCCACTTGCAGCAATTGGCACCAAAGAAGTCAAGAAACCAAGAGGCAAAGGGGGCTCATGTGAAACCGGTGTCCACCGAGATTGGCAAAACGAAGATATCAAGTAACGAAGAGGCGTGGGCTCGATGTGAAACCGATCTCCATCGAGCTATGAGCAAAGATGTCATCAGCAAAGATCCTCCATAATTAATGGCTTTTCGTATGGACGCAACACCAAAGACTAAGTTGTCAAGTCCCCTATATAACGTATCACGCGTCGACAACTTATATTCCACCCACCATGCTGCAGACCTGCTATTAGCTATCTCTCTCCCCCGCATGGCTGCCTCATCCCATGAGCATCACTATTGCGAGGCGACAATACTCTAGGTTTAGATAACAACCTTGCTAATTCCCTTCTCTCTCAGCCCCTTTACATACCCTATGCTCGCCCTTTCTTTGCCATAAGCGGCAGTGAAGGGGATGGGAGGAGCCGGGCGCGCCAATACGGCTTACTACAGGGTCGTGGGATCGGCGATGCCGAAGAAGCCTCATCGTGCGAAGATCCGCATTGGGAGCCAAGGGAGGGATTGAACCGGGTTTGGAAGGAACCGCCTCCGAAGTCTCCAACGAGCGACGAGTTAAGATGTGTCGAACTAAAATGAAAGAGGACCTTCAAGCGGGGAGGTGGGCCTCGCAAGTGCAAGTCATGCTAGCGAAGTAGCATGTTAATACATTATATGGAACTTTAATTGCCAATTTCTTAGCAGCTACCGTCGATATTATGTTTATGAAACAATCATATATGCTTTTCAATGATCAGTTTTGTTTTTCAAAATTTCACTATCTCTCACTACATGTTATCCTTGCTCCATGATGCAATACAATGCTACAAAGTTTATAGAAATATAGCTCCCTTCATACCCGCAACAATGTGTGGGGGAATCCTTCTAGCATGTTTAATGCATGACTCCAATACTTCAATTTCCCACAATACATATTCCTAAATACTACTTTTCGTGTGCTTGCTTGACGTTGGCCTTAGCGGCTGCGCACCTCTGGGTGTCCGTCCGATCTCAAACCGAGAAACCGACGCAAGATGTGGAAACAAAATACCACCGCCCACTAATGGGTGGTTCTCACTTCTCGTCATTTTCTAGCCGTCTCCTCTCTCTCCTCTATCTGTCATTCCCCAATCCTTCTCGGCTCTCGATTTGTTGCGGCGTACGTCCGTCTCCCACGGTACCAAGGCCCCGGCCAACCCGGCTACCACGCTAGCGGTCCCTCAGCGGCTGCTGCGGCCCATCTCCAACGGGGTGGCGTCCGGTCGCGGCGGCGTCGCTCTCTCTCTCATTCTTTGCGGGCGTCCACGGCGGTGTTAGGTGATGCCCTCCCGCGTCTGCCCGGCGCTCCCTCGGCGGTCGTGAGATCCATCTCCGATGGCCTACGTGCTCGGTGATTTCTAGTCCTCTCCCCAACAACCCCTATAGGCTCTCCCCTGGCGACGCCACGCCGGCCCGGCGGCGACGTCGTCGCAACAAGGAGGTGCATGCTGTGATCCATCACCGATCCCCTTTGCTTCGCACCTTCACCTTGCAACCCGATTTCGCGGCCGACGAAATTGACTCGATTTGGTTCATTTCCCTTTCCCTTTTCTGTTGTGTTCGTTTTCTTACCCATTTCGAGAAATGTTGTGTTCTAACCCTAGTTATGGTTGGGGATCTCGCCTATACAAATTCGTGGTGGATCTACCATTGTAGGTGAAGAATCGGTCATTTGGACTTCAAAGGCAACCCGTGTATCTCCTACTACAGAGGGTTCAAATCTCCTAATGTAGTTGCAACTGTGAGTTTATTTTGGCTATCTCGCACCTAATTTACGCACCGGGTTGAGTATGGTTGATCTATATTTGGGTTATCTCATACTACATAGTGCACTAGGTATGAGGCCTGTTCTTAGTTTCGACATGTGTGCTTTTGAGACCTCTCATAATATCTATGCTTCCTGTTAGTGCTCTTAATTGGTCTTTCAAGAAAAATACACGATTATTTGGATCGGTTTGCACACGGTGCTTGTTATTAGTGTTTAGTGATATGCAATTGTACCAAATTCTACATATTTTTGCTAACGCTACCGCCACATAGTAATCCTAAGAAGTAGAACTATTTTTTTTCTTCAATTAAATATTGGTTATATATATGGTTTCATGGATGCACAATTATCTATTAGGAAGCAAAACCGATGGCCTCTAGATTCTAAAATCTGAATGAATGTACCCCTAAAAATCGTGCTATGTGGTTAATGGGAGATGCGCTTAAACCCTTCGAACTGAGTATTCTTTTTTAGTAGGTGAGGGCTGCCAACAAATTAGGCACCTTACATGATACTTTTGCATCCAGTTTGGGGCTCGCGTTTTTCATGCCTTGCACGTTGTATGGACACCATCATCCATTTTATTTCTATTCTGATCAATGGGAACTAGATAGATCATTGAGCACATGGCTAGCTAGTCTTAACACAAACAACCGATCCTACATGTATACATATTCCATCAATCCATCTTGCCTACATATTTTGAGAGCACTGTTTTGTACTATATCAATAGGGTAGTTGTAGATGACATGCATGAACAACGAAGAGGCTGCCCATGTAGCTAGCTAGATAAACATAAAGGTCAAAATTTCTAGTTGTTGAAATGGTTGCTTGCAATTTCTTTTTTAAAAAAATTTAAGATAAAGATCGGATGTGCTCATTGTTGGATTGCCTTTTTAGGTTTAATTTTCACAAGTATGACCAGCCTGTTCTCTAAAAAATGGTTCTCGGCCTATGCAATGTACATATTCAGACTTAAATTGTTTGTCACCCTAAGATACCCGCAAATGCACATCATAATTGCTTTTCTTTTCATACAAAAATGCCTTGTGTATCCTACAAAATTGCTAGTTATCGGTTTTAATTTTCAACTTACCTTTTTGATTGTTTTGGCACATCAATGTCCACAACCTCGTAGTTCCCATGTCCTCAAGCACCTGTGTTGTTTTTGTTCACATCTTGTTAGTAGTGCGCCTAGAAAACACAACAAATCTGAATATTCTCAATTTTAGGAAAACATTCATATGTGAACACACCATCCGCCGGTTGGTCGAGGTTGTTTTCAAGACGCCACAATACCCGAGACACTGTGTGCTATCAACCTGGCCCGATTGGAGAAATGTCTCAAAAAAAATGTTGAAGCCGTAACAAAAAAATGCTAAACAAAAATGACAAAATTGCTTGCTGATTTAACAAGTTTGTTGTCATACTAGAAGCATTGTTAGAAACGGGTAGTACAAATAACAATGACTCCATGACATACTAATGGGTTTGTAAATTGTATACATTACAAAAATCATGGATTGGCATCATCATCAATTGTAGATCATTACAACACTAAAAATGCTAAAGCATAAAACAAAAATGCCAGAAGCGAACACAAAAAATGCTAAACAAAAATGACAAAATTGCTTGCTGATTTAACAAGTTTGTTGTCATACTAGAAGCATTGTTAGAAACAGGTAGTACAAATAACAAAGACTCCATGACATACTAATGGGTTTGTAAATTGTATACATTAACAAGTAATACCAATCAATAATCGGCAGGGAAGGAACCGTAACATACTTTGATTTGTTCTAGGAAAGAAGTGTGGGTAGAACCTAGCCTTAGGTAGCTGCTCCACCAAAATGTGCAAACTAGTAGTAGCTTAATGATTTGTTCTACCCTAACCTAGCTTGTCACACAAGAGTAGAACAATGATATCGATGTATATGGTGATAGGTTGGTGCAAGGAAGGAATGTGATAAAGGTTGCAAAGACCCATTCCAACTAGCTTGCCCTCTCAATTAAGGACGGTTGTTGTCACAAGTTTGCCAAATACAAATTGCATTAAGGGAGCAACAATCAAACAAAAGAATGTCTTGGGTAGTGTAAATTTTTTGGCGACGGTTGGAACCAATCGGGCCAGGTGGATAGCAAAAACAAAAGTGTCTCGGGTATTGTGGCGTCTTCAAAACAACCTCGACCACCGTCGATGGTGTGTTTCACATATGAATGTTTTCCTAAAATTCGAATATTCAGATTTGTTGTGTTTTCTAGGCGCACTACTAACAAGATGTGAACAAAAACAACACACAAAGCTTGAGGACATGGGAACTACAAGGTTGTGGACATTGATGTGCCAAAACAATCAAAAAGGTAAGTTGAAAATTAAAACCGATAACTAGCAATTTTGTAGGATACACAAGGCATTTTTGTATGAAAAGAAAAAGCAATTATGATGTGCATTGCGGGTATCTTAGGGTGACAAACAATTTAAGTCTGAATATGTACAAAGGCATAGGCTGAGAACCATTTTTAGAGAACAGGCTGGTCATACTTGTGAAAATTAAACCTAAAAAGGCAATCCAACAATGAGCACATCCGATCTTTATCTTAATTTTTTTAAAAGAAATTGCAAAGAACCATCCATTTGTACAACATCTCTTATAAATTCGTGAAAAAACTATGTTCTTATTGATTGAACAATTTATGAACTGTATGCACAACCGTATTTTTTTCGAATACTTTTAGAGAGCAATCAAATTCGTTAAGAAAAAAAACATCTAGAATGATGATGACTATTACCTCATTAGATTTCCACAATCTCTCGAGGAAAAGTTCTTTAGAGGCTAATATGCACTTCCCGATGGAGTCCTTTTGGATTTTGTTTTGACTTGCGTGACTTAGAAGTGAACTATTTCCATGTATTTTTTTTTATGGAGTCGATTGTGTTCATTTCTCGCACCTCTTTTGCAAAAAACGTCAAGCTGACAGGGAAGTAGACAGTGAAGCTTCTATCTTTCAATTGATTTCACAGTTCACTTTCACTACACTTTATAATCTAACTGAAGCCATAGCTTATTGATTGAGATAATATTTCCTATTTATTTCTGTTGGGGCATCCCTAAACTCTCTATTTTCTCAACTAGTTTGAAAAGTTCTTAAGTTTGCGGGTTTTCAGACATGTCGATTGGTGCTAAGTGTGTCACAAGTAAATCCAAATATTAATCAAATCTTAAATGATCGACCTGCTAGGCTCAACCTTTTCTCTAGCAGATATTTTATTATCTTTATTTCTCCCTACTCATGTGAATGTTTTCTTTGTATTGGCATGTTCCTCTATATATATGTGACTACTCCATAACCTGCAGGGAACCAGTAACATTGGACAACATGAAGAATCTTGGAGTAGAAGATATGAAGCAAAGAACAATAGAAAATGCATTAATCTGATTTTGGATACGTGTGATTTTTTTTTTTTCCTCAACACTTGCTGAATGTTGGATGTATGTGATTTTTGTTGATCATCTTTGGTTCAGTGGTTTTCTAGGTAATGCATGAGATTTTCTAGATCCAAACTGGTGGAGTATGAGGAAGGCTGATTTTCTTTGTATATGAAATACATGTTACTATGCAAAAGTTATAAATGCTTCACAATTGTTGTTCATTATCTTGAGATTATCTAGGTGATTTTAGTGATTTCCTGGGTATTTTTCCTTGCTTGTTGTGGTTATGTTGAGATCCAATACTGTGACATGTTATGGTGAAAAAAAATTGCTTGCGCAAACTTTTTACAATGCCGGCCCAGTTTGGAGATGTGCTTGTATGGCCCAGGGGAGCGAAAGGCACGCGCCGCACGGAAATCTTCCCATGTGCCCGCCATCTCCCCTTTCTTTTTTTCTTTTTTGGCATTGTTAATGTTTACTTTCCCAAAATAGGGTGTGCAGTCGGATGGAGAAAATCCTGCGGCGTGCAGCAGTAGTAAAGTCCATATATATTATATATACTACTAGTGTCACTATTAAATTAACCTTATAAAGTACGAAGTGACATTCCGTAATGCGTTCCATGAACCCAAGTTTGACAGGGTTATCGTGGTGCTCTCTTTCTCACTCAAAATGCCAGAATGTATATTTGCTGTCTATGCACAAGTTGACAAAATTCTAAAACCTTCCTAGTCAAGCGAAATGCAATCAACACAATCCGTAGCACGCTGAGTTTTTTTTTTTTTTTTTTGTTAATTACGTAGTGCTTTCCTGCACGAGCTGGCACAAGTAACCACCCTCTCTACTGAGCAAGCTCCCCTACAAAATTTAGATCGCAGTTTCCGGCGCCGCAAAAAGGTCAGAAGTCCACTGGCCGCGGCCACCCAAGTCGTCCTCCCAGCAAGGCCGTTGACGAGCCCCTAGCAAAGTCAACCCTCCTCGACGAACTTGCAAGTGCTGGCAAGGCTAATCTTAGCGCGGTGTTTACTGAGGCACCGTACCTATATCATGCTCTGGTCGCGGCGGCTTGCATGTGCAATGCAGCAATCCACGCCGCGAACAATGGCACCGGCTGCAGGGTCGTCGTCGGGGCTGCTGCTTCTGTGCCTCGCCGCCGTCGCCGGCGTCCTCCAAGCTGGCGCACAGCCTGACAGCATTGGTTTCATCAGCATAGACTGTGGGACGACGGCGAGCTACGTGGACGACACCACCAAGCTGTCCTACGTCCCGGACGCCGGCTTCATCGACGGCGACGCGGGCACGAACCACAACATCTCGGCCGAGTACATGACGCCGATGCTCTCGAAGCGCTACCACAACGCGCGCAGCTTCGCCGCCACCGGCGGCAGCGCGCGCAACTGCTACACGCTCCGCTCCATCGTGGCGGGGCTCAAGTACCTCCTCCGCGCCACCTTCATGTACGGCAACTACGACGGGCTGAGCCGGCCGCCCGTCTTCGACCTCCACGTCGGCGTCAACTACTGGACGACGGTGAACATCACGGCCGCCGACACGCCCGTGATCGTCGAGGCCATCGTCGTCGTGCCGGACACCTCCGTGCAGGTGTGCCTGGTGGACACCGGCTCCGGGGCGCCCTTCATCTCCGGGCTGGACCTGCGGCCGCTCAAGACCACGCTCTACCCGCAGGCGAACGCGACGCAGGGCCTGGTCCTCGTCGCCAGGATGAACTTCGGGCCCACCGACCTCACGCCGCAGGAGCTCGTCAGGTACCCCGATGACCCACACGACAGGATGTGGGTACCTTGGGTGGACACGGCCACCTGGAGCTCCGTGTCGACGACGCTGAGGGTACAGAACATCGACAACGACAGTTTCGAGCCGCCGTCCAAGGTGATGCAGACGGCGGTCACGCCGCGCAACGGCTCCAAGAGCATCGAGTTCTACTGGGACTCACAGCCGCGGCCCAGTGATCCGACGCCGGGGTACGTCGGCATCTTGCACTTCTCCGAGCTGCAGCTGCTGCCCGCCAGCACCGCGCGCCAGTTCTACATCAACCTCAACGGCAATCCGTGGTACCCCAAGGCCTTCACGCCGGAGTACCTCTACAGCGACGCCATCTTCAACACCAACCCCTACAGGGGATCGCCCGGTACAACATCACCATGAACGCCACCGCGAACTCGACGCTGCCGCCGATCATCAACGCCGTCGAGGTGTTCTCCGTCATCTCCACAACCAACGTCGCTACGGACTCCCAGGACGGTACGAGTGGACTGACATGGAGAGTAGGATTTTTCCTATTGAAACGAAATAGAGTAAGCTTGGCTTTTGTACAGTATCTGCCATCGCGGCGATCAAGGCCAAGTATCATGTGCAGAAGAACTGGATGGGTGACCCGTGCGTTCCCAAGACTCTTGCGTGGGACGGGTTGACGTGCAGCTATGCCATTTCAAGCCCTCCAAGAATCACTGGCTTGTAAGCACTGACGAGTACTACTTAGATTTGTACACAGCTTGCTGTGTTTTTTGAAAGAAAGAGCTTGCTGTGTTTGAACTGAGCCATACCCATACCGTGTGTTCTTCAGGAACCTATCCTTCAGTGGTCTTAGCGGCGACATATCATCTTCTTTCGCAAACCTGAAAGCCGTCCAGAACGTGTAAGTATACATCTCTTTTTAACCTCGCATTGGATATTTGAAAGAAATTATGATGATGAGCAGGTGAGGTGACACATCTTCTTGTTCCACGCTCTTGCAGGGATCTGTCACACAACAACTTGACAGGCTCAATTCCTGATTCCCTCTCTCAACTATCTTCACTGACACTTCTGTGAGTCGGCTAATTAATTAACTTGTGAATTCTTTACCGTTCTGACACTCAAATGATACTGTCTTTGGTACGTTTCAGAGATTTGACCAGCAACCAGCTGAATGGAACAATTCCCTCTGGACTTCTCAAAAGGATTCAAGATGGCTCCTTAAATCTAAAGTTGCTTTCCTTATCCTCTAATATATATGGTTTTTTCCATCCAAGAAATTTAGTGCTTGAGATTTTCGTGGTTTTTTTTAATAAATCATTTTGTCATCTTTCTGTAGATACGGAAACAATCCAAGCCTTTGCTCCAATGGCAACTCGTGTCAGACGACGAAAGGGAAGAGCAAGCTAGCCATCTACATTGCCATTCCTGTAGTTCTGGTGGTTGTGGTATTAGTATCGGTAGTACTGCTACTCTGCTTCATCCTGAAACAAAAGAAGAACGCCGTGAAGCCTCAGAACGAGCCGGCACTGAGCCCTGCGCCACCAGGCTCGCTGCAGCTTGAGAACCGCCGGTTCACGTACAAGGAGCTGGAGGTGATCACGAACAACTTCCAGCGCGTCCTTGGCAAAGGAGGCTTCGGCTCAGTCTACGATGGCTTCTTGGAGGATGGCACACAGGTGGCTGTCAAGCTGCGTTCTGATTCTTCCAATCAGGGCGTCAAGGAGTTCCTCGCAGAGGTAGCTAGTGTTTCCTTCTTCAGATGTTTCCAATTTCAGGTAGAGATTTGCATCAGACTTGTCCTGATTGCTGCTATGTTCAGGCTCAGACCTTGACACGGATTCATCACAAGAACCTCGTGTGTATGATCGGTTACTGCAAGGATGGGGACTACATGGCACTTGTCTACGAGTACATGTCACAAGGCACTCTACAAGAGCACATTGCAGGAACAGGAAATGGAGGATTCTTGAGCTGGAGGCAGAGGCTTAGAATCGCTGTGGAGTCAGCGCAAGGTACGAGTGACCCATTTAACAATTTCATGTCAATTTTCTATCAAAGTTTTGATTATCCTAGGGTAATAAACAAGACTGATGTATGTGCACGCAGGGCTGGAATATCTACACAAAGGGTGCAACCCGTACCTGATTCACAGGGATGTGAAGGCTGCCAACATCCTACTCAACGCCAAGCTGGAAGCCAAGATCGCTGATTTTGGCCTCACCAAGGCTTTCAGTCTTGACAGCGACACTCATGTATCTACCAATACACTTGTTGGTACACCCGGATACGTTGATCCAGAGTATGTCATGTTTTGTGTCCTTCAGTCCGTCCTATGGCCTTTTCTTGGGTTTTTTCTTGGTTTCTGACGATGTTAATTCGAAAACCAGGTATCAGGCCACGATGCAGCCGACGACCAAGAGCGACGTGTACAGCTTCGGCGTGGTGCTGCTTGAGCTCATCACGGGGCGGCCGGCCGTCCTGCGCGACCCGGAGCCGACGAGCGTCATCCAGTGGGCACGGCAGCGGCTGGCGCGGGGCAACATCGAGGGCGTCGTGGACTCGCGCATGCGCGGCGACCACGACGTCAACGGCGTGTGGAAGGCCGCCGATGTTGCGCTCAAGTGCACCGCGCAGTCCTCGGCGCACCGCCCCACCATGACCGACGTGGTGGCGCAGCTCCAGGAATGCCTCCAGCTCGAGGAGGCTCGTGCTGCCGGCGCCGGAGACGTGAGCGGCGGCTACTACACTGGCGGGAGCAGCAGCAGCGGACTCTACTCCGGTGAGGGTGGCCATTCCACTGACGTAAGCGAGACCAGCACCGGGTTTGAGGCGGTGCACAATTTTGGGAGGGTGCCCACAATGCCAACGGGCCCTGCCGCACGGTAGAGGCTTCGTTGCTTTGCCCGTCTCGTTGTCCAAGGCGTTGTCTTGTATTTGAGTTTTTTTTTTTTTTTCACCAAATCATCGAGACCTTTTTAAGGAATTCGTCAAGTATAAGCATGTGTGTACAAATGTTCAGACATTTGAATTTTGTTCAGTTCACTGATTTGTTTCTTCTTCGGCATCCATGTACAATGTAAGCTAAGACCGTCAGATAACTCGCCGGCTCTCAACAAGAGTGAAGCCATTTATGTCAATAGGCGCCCACGCGGGGATGTGGTGCCGAGGGAGTTGTCCCGGCGACTGGCACGCGAGTGCGTCGGAGATGCGCCAACTCGCGGGCCGCGAGCCAAGGTGGCGCGGCGCGCAGACACGCTACGTGACCCCGCCCGGGCGCTGGGTGGGCTCTCTCCATGTCAGCGACACAATGATCCGTACTCAATGCCCCAGCCAGGGCCGCTGTGGTTTTTCTCCTGCGCCGTTGTTGTTGACGACTGCGCGCGTCGGCGCCCGTCCTCCATCAGTACCCTCGACGAAGAGGCAATGACGGACCCAAAAAAAATTATAGGTGGGGCGAACTTCAAGGGGGACATGAACCAAAAAGTCACCCCTGCTCAAAACGCACCGCATTCATATGTTACAACTACACAAATTATGACAAAAACTACAGTCACACATTATGTCAAAAAGTATACAAGAAACACTAGATGTTACCTCAAATTTGAAGAATAAACTAGTACTAATTTTTTATCGGTCGATCTATATATATATTGTAAAATTACAAATACTAATAATGGATGAACCTGTAGATTGGATGAATATGAATTAGCATCTTATCTAGTAACGATAAAATGATGTGGACAGGAATGACAACGGGCCGGGCCGAGTGAGGGGAATTGGCGAATTGGTGAGCAAATTGGGCCCTTGTTGGGCTAAACTACACTGCAAAAGCCCTAGTGTCCAGCAGCACCTGGTCTTCCTCATCGCTCGCTCGTCCAAGTCGGCTTCCATAGCGCCGGCACCTCGCTTTTCGTTTCCTCGGCAGCCAGAGTCCGAGACAAGGAAGGAGAGCGGATCCGGGGCTAAGGCTATGCCGCCGTAATCGGGGTGGCCGCCCCACCCGCTGCTAGGGTAGGTCCGTTGTTGCGAAGAGGGCAGTAGCACTGGGCGACGGGGTATGCATCGCGGACCGAGGTAGCGCGACACAAGGCGTGGAGGTAGCGCACCTCTCCCCCTCCTTCTCAACAAAAGTGCACTTATATTAGGGCCAGAGGGAGTACTCTCAAAATATAGCATTTTCATCTTATTCTTAATTTACCTGATTAATCTTATGGCAATCAAGTCTTCTCTTTTAGATTATAGGAAAGATAGACACAAACTGTGTTTCGAAATTCCTATTCCTGTCCTGGCATGTCGTTTTCGCGTAAGCCGAGCGTACGAGTACGAGGCACGAGCGCTTTCGATGATTCCGCTGCGCCCGCCATTTCCTGGTGCACATGGAACTTTTCGATAGCGACATGACGCCGGGAATTGACCCACTTGCCGGCTTGTACGCAGGCGCGCAGCGTATCGGCGGCGCGGCATACGGTTTGCTTGGCCTCATGTGTCATGTGTCATGTGGCTGAGTGGCTCCGTGGGCGGTACCTACGACGGACCCGCAACATCCCTGAGCTAAAAATTCCGTGATTCGGACGGGGCAAGGGCAACTGCTATGGGCGGATGCTATTGGAATCTGATCCCGTGATTCGGACGGGTACACGCATCACCACCACATCAGCCTCCTGATCCGCCGCCGGCCCATTGCCTCAGCACGTGCCGAATCGCTTGTTTGGCATGTGCTAATGGGCTGTGTAGCTTTACTTCTCCCTCCGAAAAAACCTTCAATGTATTATTAGTTTTGTTATAAAATTAAATTAAAATATTCTAAATTTGATAAAATCTATATAATTTTTTAACATTTATGATGAAAATTGTGTTCTGATATATGAAATTCAAAATTTACAAACTATCATGGATAGAGAAACAAACAAAACCAAAGATATAGTACTTTTTTTTTTTTTTTTGAGAATGATACAATTCTAACGCAGACACTCACCCCTATGAACACACGTCACGCAAAACCCTACCCCTATGAGCACATTCGAAGGACTGAGCACCCAGTAGATCTGGAGATTCTCGAAGTCACCATTGACGACTCTCGAAGTCACCATTGGCGCCTCGTCGTCGACGGGAACGTCGCTTACCACTTAATGCATAATAATGCCGGAAAACCTGGGAAAATCCCAAGAAAAGGTGCGAGCACCGGGATTTGAACCCCGGTGGGTAGCGCCCCACTTGGGACCGCCCTACCATTGGACTACAAGCCAATTCACCAAAGATATAGTACTTGGACGATATCTACAACTTTAATTTTTAGTTGAAACCTTTTCTCATTTGCATTCATTAGAGTTCCAAATATTCATTTCAAATTCAATAAAATGAATACAAAAGGAATGTATACCCTATTATAACAAGTGACTTTGGGAAGGAATGGGTAAGAGAGGTGCGCCATGTGCTTGCGGTTATGGGTTTGAATACCGCGGACACATGTTTGTGTGTATTTTGTGTCAAAAATCGCATGACTTGTGATTTGGGGCTTCTCTGAATTAAAAAAGAATTATTATTTTTGGTCTGATCAATGATTTATAAGACATAATTTTCTTTTTAGTGGTCCTTTTACACCTTGATTTTTAGAGCGGCAGCAAATGTTGATTTGTAGAGACAGACAAGGACCCGTCTCTATAGAGGCTTACTAGCATCACTACCGGATAAGATATATTTTTTTTTTTGACCACTCCGTTGCGCTGTTTTTCAGTGATAAGATATATACTCATCAAGTGAATCAAGTTCATGTGTTTAATAATAAAACAAAAATTAGTTGAAAAAACGACTAAGCCAATGTAATGTTCCTTTTGTGGTTGCTAACAAATAATTTATAGTGGCAACTAGAGAGTTCGAGCCACCTCTAAATCAATTTGCTGTTTTTTTGCACCCATACAAACCGATTTAAAGGGGCAGATACAAATTATTGATTTGTAGAGGCATACGGGTAGAGTCGGCAGCATGATCAACGATTTCTAAGGGCACTGAATTTACAAATGGACGTGGCTTCACAAAAGAAGAGACACAGCTGCAAAATTAATCTCCAGATTTGAGAAACGCATACTGAATAGTTGTTTTACATCCATTTCTTTTAGCAAAGGCGCCTCTACCTAAAAATGGATTTGGAAACAGCCAGACTCCATTTGAATTTCAAAATGTGAGAGATTTTCTATTCAAATTGTTGTCTTTTGTGGTTCTTACAAATCAATCTGTAGGAGTGGCTACAAATTACTCTCTCCGTTCCAAATTATAAGTCGGCTTGATTTATAATTTGGAGCCAAGGGAGTATTGATTCGTAGGGACAAGAAGATAGAGGCGAGCCAATGTAATGTTCCTTTGAACAGAATGATTCTTGCAGTGGTTTACACTGACACAAGTTATACTAATTAAACAAACTCGCTACTACTGGAAGCCTATAACTAATCCCTGCATGTTCTTGAGTACGACGCCAAAGAAAGCACAAGGCGCTACTGAATGAAGCTTAAGAGTGTGCCACATTGCAGTACACCTGTGCTGCCAATTGCTATTCTAAATTTACTCGATTCCTACCTCTACTGTGACTTGAAAAACACTACCAGTAACAATCTAGATAATAGCTTGAGTTGTCCACTGATCAAAGAGTTTCAGTGCAGCAGCATCCTGGTGGTTATGCGGGAGATGTCGGACGGCCTGACGGGCTTGAGCAGGAAATCCTCCGCGCCTTCCTCCAAGCATCTGTAACGAAATTTCAGAGTAGCAGATGGTCATTGTCTTGCGATAATCACGTATCACATTTTGTTAGGACTCGAAAGTAGAGATGGGACGCTGCTAACATATATGGGGTTGGTTGGTGGTGGAGAACTAGAGGCAGACCTGGTGATTCTGGTTGGCACATTCTCGGAGGACATGATCACCACTGGGATCTGCTTCAGCTTGGACGACTCCTGTTTAGGCAGCAAGCAGATTTTTGTGTCAGATCATCAGATGTTATGCTCGAGAAAATGCTAGTAATATATTTGCGAAGCACACAATCTGACAATGGTTAATTTACCTTGACCTTCTTGAGCAGGTCGTAGCCGGTCATCTCTGGCATCCAGTAGTCTGTGATGATCATGCTCACATTCGGCTCCTGAATCAAAGAAAAAACAATGTTCAGGCAAACGAAGATCCAAGGCATGCGAATAGAGCTTTTCCTTTCATCAGTGAGAAGATCGAGCATTACCGAGCCTAGAATCTCCAGCGCCCTCTTCCCACTATCAACCGCGGTGACTGCGCAACAGCAGAAGGTATCAAAGTTATTACTGAATGTTTGTAATGTGCACATTGTGGGTTTGTTCTCATGTCAGACAAAACACAGTAAATGTTGGGAATAAAATAAAATTAAACAGGAATTGATGATATGTGAAATCATCCTCACCCACCTCTGTACTTGGAGCGTCGGAGGAGCGCGGTGACGAGGGCGCGGTCGACGGAGCAGTCGTCGACGGCGATGACGCACGGCTCCACCTGATCCGCGCCGACGACAGGCACGACCACAGGCTTGGCGCTGCTCCTCTCCTCCTCCTCGCCGGCGGCGTGGTCGTCACCTGCAGCCTTGGCCGTCACCTCCATTGATCGGTATCGATGTAATGCAGGCTTGCCCCTCAGGTGACGTGAAATCAAATCGAAAGATGAATGAACGCTGCCAATGCAATCTCCGGATGAGCTGCAGGGCGGCGTGCGTATATTTATATACGCTACCTGCTCTACAGAAATATAGATAGAAAAGATGGCGCGGGGTTGGATGGAGCAGCATATGGCAATGAATGGTCGGCGACCCGATCGGATCGGATCGAATCAGAGATCGCGATGCGGTGAATCCCCCGTGGCCGTGCATGGAGCCGCAGGCGGCCGTGTACAAAACTATCCGATCCGCTTTTCTCTCATGCTGTCATGCAGTCAGGATATTATACGGGCGAGCTGGCACCAGGATCGCATCATGCGTATCCTGACGACGTATAGCATGCAACGAGTATATCATCAGCGTATGCCATGGCATGGCACGGACGGATCGTGGATTCGTCGTGGCCATGGATGGATAGGTGGGATCGAGCGCATCGCGGCGCAGGGCCGTGCGCGATCCTTGCGGGGCACCGGGCTTCTCCTGTCGTGAGATCTCATGCATGTCCGGCGGCGACCATTCATTGGCAGCAGATGGGATGGCAGCTTCTTGCCTCCTCGGCGGCGAGCAAAGGCCGGCTGTCGCGTGCGTGACCACGGGCACCGGGGAGGGATGTCCTGCCCTGTAGCCCCGCGTTCCGTTGGATTTGGATCTTGGCTATCCCGTCCCCGTCCTGTCCCAGGTGGTCACGCGGCAGCTTCGTACGTGACCGTACCGCGCTGGTTGATGCGATGCCAGACAGGTGGGGCCGGCAGGATCCTCCTGCCGGCAGGGAGCACGGCACCTTCCTGTCCTCATGCATGCATGCCCGATGTTTGGCCGAGCACCGGAACTCCACTCCTTCGTGATTACTACTCACTTCTTTTTAAAATTATATTATAGTTAATTTTAGCTTTTTTTTTTTGTTTTTGCTTATGAACATATTCGTACAAATGTATAATAAAAAAATACATGTAGAAAAGTCAAATCAACCTATAATTAGGAAGAGAGAGGAAGTACCTCGATCCGTCCGAGAAATAACACAAACCCTAATAAAACAAATAATTGTGTTTACAGTATCAAATACATATATATACAGGATTGCTACTAGTATCAACAATATATTTTTATACATGGTATAAATCTTATGATTAATTCTTTACTACAACCAGAATATTCAAGATCTCAGCACTCAGACGGATCTATCGCTGACACGCCGTAGTATGGTAAATCGTAAACGTAAAAAGCTGTGCGTGTATTATATGGACCATAGTCACCGTGCCATCTGCCAATCCTATGGATTGATTGATATGATACGACACCGTAATACTTTCTTTCTCCCTAAAACAACAGGATTTGCTATATCTCTTTTCACAAGATTTTGACCCCCAAATCTTGCAACGACTGAACGCCGGATCCTCATCCAACGGCCGTACCGAACGCCAGCACATCATTAATCTAAACGCGTGCACCGCGCGCGAACTCCTTCCTAACGGGCCGCAAAAAAATAACGGGTACCATATCGAACCCGTTAACCAAACCTGAGCCTGTTCGGTCCACGTTGCGAGCATGGAGACAAATGTACTAGTTATTACAGAATTGCCATTATCCCTCCCGCAAGAAAAAAGAAGGGAAACACGAACGCAACACGCCGCTCGTTTGTTGCCCGATCCGATCGCGACCGCAACGAATTCGAGGACAAGAGGATCAACCGGATTGGTATGTTTGTTTTTCTGTTCTTGTTTGTAATCTGTTCATCATCATTCCCCACGTTTCCTCTATTCCTCTGTTCCTCTCATTCTGCCAAGTGCCTATCCATGCTTTTCCCCGTGTTCCCGGTATGATTTGTCGGGTTTTACGTGCTTTTCCTCTCTCGCTACAGAAGTCCAGGCCACTCTATTCGATCCGTCTATCCTTCCTTTCTTCCAACTATGTAGAATCACTACAACCTGAACACGAGATGCCCAACCGAACATAGATGTTCAGGGCGGGGCAATGTAGGATCGATACCAATCCAAATATCATATAGTCCTAACTAAAATTGCGCTTAGCTATATGTGCAATTAATACTATAACACTTTGCAATTTTCACCATGAATAGGTTTGCAATTATGCTTTTCGCAATACTACACTATCAATTATCTAAGTGCTCTGACATCTCTCAAGGATCATGCTCAGATATCTAGGGCCATAACTGAACTAACATGTCTAGGGCCAAAACTGAACACGATTGTCCAGAGCAATGTAGGACCAATAGGAATCAAAATTTCATATAATCATCACTGAAATTGCAGTTAACTATAGCTGCAATTTATACTATAACAGTTTGGAATTTCGACTATTAACAGTTTGCAATTGAGCATTACAATGAGCACAAATGACCAGGCCAATATTCAGTAAACTCATTAGGCATTTTTAACAACATAGCATGTGTCTACAACCTGAACACAAATGCCCAACTGAAAAAAAAACATCAGCAGGTGGTAGTGGCACTCACTAATGCCAGGGAGGTCAATTTGAACACCCACAATCTCAACAAGCTTAAACCCATCCATATCTGCCATGCCTAGCACATAGATTGTATATCTGTCAACATACATATTTAAACAATTTATACAGATAAAACAAGGGTGGAAAGACAAGAGTTCAGGTAATTCAGAAGCAGAGATTATACCGGTAGCTCCAGATGATCCATGTAGCTAGTGTAAGGGCCTCAGGAGAGCCAGGCAGATGCTTCAGTTCAATAATGGAGCCAAAACGACAAGAAGCTATCAGTATGTGTTAAACAGTCTGACAAGGACTAGATGACACAACAGGATTGAATATATATACTCACCGTCTTAGAATCAAGTGTAGCGGTATCACAAGCAAGCCCGAGGGAAGCAATGGTGCATAGTCAGCAAAACATTCATTAATAGGATCTCAGAAAAATCATGAACCAAGAAGAAACAAGATAAGGACAAGAGGTAACAGTGAGACTTACTAGTCACAGGGGAGGTCCATTTGAAGACCAAAAAGCTAGACAAGTTTAAAGCCATCCATACCGGCATGACGTAACACAAATAAATATGTGGCGACATAACACAAAGGGCAAGATTTAGATCAAACAGGAGACAAGATGAAGACAAGGACACAGGCAGTGCTACTCACTAATGACAGGGAGGTCCATATCAATTAAGGGAATCACCAAGAACAAGGCAATTAAGGCACAGTTAAGGAGGTAGTAAGGGGCACTTCATTTCAAGATATATATATATATATATATATATGAACAATTTTTTTAAAAAATAGGCTCAGATTAATGGCAATTCATCATTTCAACTTTTGACTTGGAGCATAAGGAACATGTACCCTAATAGTTGTCAAAACAATCGACAGCCTTCCTTTCCTGGGAGCGGGAACGAGGAATTGAAACAGTGTCATTTGTCCACATTGACAAAGAGGCAAAGCAAAGAACGGGTGCTTTATTGCGGTTGCGAACCCGACAAGAAAACGGCGGAGCAAAGAAAAAAGAACCCAACAAGGAAGCGGACACAAATGCCACGCGTCGGCACCGGGACGTCGCAAGAGAGAGAGAATGAAGATTTCTTGCGAAAAGACAGATAGGAAAAGAAAACGACAAGAAACCGACAGCCTATTGGATACATGTCCAGGTCCTCACAAAACCAAAAGATGATCAAATGTAATTACTTCCTTTCCAGGACATGCCATTGCATTCATCATAGCCATTGCATGCTCAGCCAACTCTGATAAAGCTAAGAGAGTAAACAAGCTCACCTTGCAAATCCATGTCTTCACTTATAAGCAACAATAATCCTCCATATGTCCTCAATAATATTTCCATAAAAACAAATAGAGAAATGGATTCTTGCAACCAAAAGCAAGCATATAGTAGAGGCTCAAGTGTGAGGAGGCAAACCTTATTTAATAATCAGGCAAAAAAAGTCGACAAAGGCTACTGAAACGCCAACAACAAATCAGGTCTGCCTTAGGTCGCCATTTGTCAACTAGGATATTGAGTGCAATTCAGCAACACGCCACTGCCACCACTAGCCCAGGAAACCTCATGCAGTCCAGTTCAGCGCATAGGAAAAACAATGAAAACCGAGCCATTTAGTCTCAACAAATCGTGCATTGTGGGCTACCTAATGTTGGCCACAAGTAAAGTAAAGCATTTTGTACTTACTAACGTCAGGGAGGTCCATTTGAACACACATAAGCTCCACAAGCTTAAGGCCATCCATCTCTGGTTAGCTGCTCCTAGGACACAGAGACAAAAAAAGAGTGTGAGAGAGTGGGTCGGGTGGATGGGGAAAGAGAGAGCCAGCCAGTAGGTCTAGGCCTGATATTGGAGAAAATTATACACAAAGGCCATACAAATAACAAAATAGCAGGAAACTTTAAAGACACTATGGCATATAATGATGATTGGTTAGCGCAGACACTATGGCATTCAATGTACGATGCATATTCAACCAAAGTATGACTTTTTGAAATATAACAGTATGTATGTATATCCATATTCCAGAATATCCACATCAAATGGCTGGAGAAATACCTTTTCCACTTTGATGATCTATGGCGAGAGAACCAAAAATTGGTACGCCACCTTCGTATTGCCAAAGAACTCTGAATGATGGTTCCTGCTCCACCAAAAGAAACCAGTGAAGACTCTAAACATTAAAAATTCAATATTGAAAGGTTATTGGTGTATTCATTTATCAAGTTTTGCTCAAAAGTAAGGACAACCCATGGAACAAACTGAGAAGTCAAAAAATGTGTGCTTTAGACATTCAAATTTCTAAAAATAGTCTTGAAATCACCTTAATGGATACTGCAGTCACAAGGCCACTTGTAGATGTGACATTGAATCAAGTCAAGCAGTACAACAAGGAAGCACTAATGATAGGAAGAGTGCCAAGCTGAAACAATTCACAGAACCAGAATGAAGATCAACCGCACTTACTCCAGTCAAGTTCACAGGTCCCTAAAAATGCATGACTTGAACAGATTGTTTAACAACTGATAAAATACAAGGCAAAATAGAAGGCACAATACAAGGGGCATAACAAGGGACATAACAACACAATAAAAAAAAATACAATATAAAGTACAAGACAAGGGACAATCCAAACACAATTCGTTCCTCCCTGTGATTACTTCACGTCTCGGCCTCGAGGGCCTAACGGCCCACTCGGCCTCGAAGCCAAAGTGTTACTTTTCAAAAGGCCTTCAAAGCGCAAGGTTTATATAGGCAATCAAGCGATGTCATTTTGTATTGTCCTGCCTTGTAACGCAGGGTCCTTGTTTTTGGACTATGAGATCTTGTTTCAAACAAAATTTATATATTACAAGGGACATGACAGCTAAGACAAACAAGTAGACAGATTTGACAAAGTTTTTTTATTACAAGGGACATGACAACTGCGACAAACAAGACAGCAGAGATTTGACAAATTCTCTTTTTTTGCAGGTCCACAACCAAGGAATTGTCTGAGCTGATAGCTACCACAGTCAAATCTGGTTACTACTCATGACTGTTGCAGGCTGTACATACTTGAGGGGTTCCAATAATTGTAGCTTACTACTGTTATCTCTAGTCAACTACTGTATTCTGAAAAAGGTTATCTCTAGTCATTGTAGCTTGCTACTGGTATCTCTAGTCAACTACTCAACAAGGCAAGCCTCGAGAATATATGCCTACACTTGAGGGGTTCCAATAATTAACAATTCATAAATGATGCAAAAGATATGCATCTATTTAACATTTTAAATGTAGCCACTAAGATACCCCAAGTATAGGTCAATGCAAAAGTGACCATAACATAAAAGACATTGCATCAGCTTGCTTGTTGTTGAGCATATGACCGCTATGGTGTTCCCATGAGCTAAGACACACCAATCAAGCGTGGTCACTAGGCAATCAGGGGCACCAACAACAAACGACACCCATGAACGAACATGCCCAAAAGGACTAGGACAATTGCATGTAATGATCTAAAAATATTGACAAAATTTTATTTATAAAAGACCATATATTGCACATGTTACACACCATAATTACGGTAATGTAGTGTGTAATTTACTACTAAAAAAAAAGGCGCAATCATGAAAAAGGTGCTTCTACATAAAGGAATAAAATATTCAATATCCGGTATGAAAGGACAACATAATGTTTTCTTAGTTCTAGTGGTTTGTCCTCGCCAGCTTCCTCCCTAGTACGAAGCCCCAATAGTGTCATGAGTAGTAGCCCTACAGTTTAGCTCAGCTTTAAAAGTAACCTCGCACACAATGGATCACAGATTCACAGGAAAGAAAAATCAACTCATGTACCATTTCAGCCGCCCATTTCAATCAACTCATGTACACAATGGATCACAGATTCACTATTAGGAAACAAAATCAACTCATGTACCATTTCAAGCAAGACATTTTGCAAACAAGAAGCTGCTATACCTTAACTCACCAAAAGTCGACAAAATCACTATTTCAAACAATAGTGAATTAGAAACAAAGTTATTTATAAATAATAAATATTGCACATGTTACACACAGTAATTGCAATATTTGAAGTGTGCAATTCACTACTAATAAATGTGCAATCAGGGAATATGGCGCTCCTACAAAAAGGAATATTCAGTTACACGGTACTGCTGTATAAAAGTAGAGGCCCCTCGTAAGATTTGAATTGTTCAAATAATTTTATGCAAGCATCAACTCCTAGTTGTTCAGAGTATTCTTTTTCGCATCCTATTGATGTGCCACATGTTTGACAAAAAGTTATAAACCTGGAAAAAAGGGGGGAAGCATATGGGTGGAATAAAAATGTCTACAGGAATAGAGCAATATATTACACGCACAACAATCTGCAGATTTCCCCTCAGATTGACAAGTAGAAGTTCATGCACTCTAGTGCACACTCCCTTGAAAGGGTGCCAAAGAACTCAACAAGTGGTTGTGCAAGGAATTGTTTAATAGAGAGAAAAGCATATACATTTCAAGAACGTAACTAAACACCACAAACACCGGGGCTCAATGGCATGGGTATTTACAATGACACGCTTGACATCAGGCAACTCGAATAATGTTGCATCGAGAAAACACAATATTAGGTGTACTGTTGTACAGTTGAGTGGTAGTAAGAAATGCAGGAATGTTAACAAATCCAAGATTTAAGTCTCTAATCAGCCAAACAAGTATACTTACAGGGCATCTCGCTACACAACTGTATAACTACAATCAAGAATCTTATCTACCCATGTGTGCACACACAAGAAATTAGCCCGTAAATACAATATCACATTCCAACAAGTAATGGGGAAACCATGTGTCTTTACAACATAGAGGACCTTCGGCAAAGTATATCAATAAAAAGAAAAAGTTTTATCAACCGCTTGCTTTGCCTACTTAATCAAATGTAAAATGGTAATTTGGGGCCAAAAAGCCGAAAGCGGTTTGAACCGAACCGACAAGGCAACATTTGGGTACACTAAAGCCTCTAAACAAAATGAACCGACAAGGCAACAAGTAACAATGCATGGGGACACCATCGGTTCGAAGAAGACATTGAAAGAAATCTGAAATTCCGTGACAGTGTAAACAAAGGGAAGCAATTTTTCGAATTGAAAATAATGCAACAACGGATCCATTTGTTTCTACTTTCTCGATTAGCATATACAAACACACCGATATTCAACGTAAAAGGTAAATAAATTATTACAAGCATGTGCAATAGTAGGCAAGTTATAGTTTTTATCTACTGTCATCAGTATAATACTATGATTTTTTAAAAATCGACATGCAGCAACTAGTTCACATGATTCTTCAATGGCAAAGTTTTTGAACATGTAAATTGACATTACACAATATTCTAGTTCGAAGAATTTTTAATGTAAATCTAAAAGAAATAAAAGAAAAGAATTGACTAAACTTTTAAAAGATGGCTTCCCTCCCCATTATAAGATAAAAAGGTGTGAACAAGCTTCGATTAGCCTCTTAAATCTTTACAAGAACAAGCAAATATAACAATAGCTAGTATTGTGGAATGATAGGCCATGCTACAAAGCTTAAGACAAAGAGGTACCCATAGAACTATACAGACCAAAACTTGGACTACAGCTAACTGAACAGAAACTGTTTGGTTGGCACAAGGAAATGGAAACACAAAGGAATGAGATAAACAACACTTACATGACTGACTAACCACTTACATGATCAAAAACAGTTTGTCTCTTATTATAATATTAAGATAAGAAGATAAATCAGTTAACAAGGTCAAACAATGACATGTTTCAGAACTGCGCAGAACAAGAATGTATGCAGCGACTTATAATTAGTGATTGATATTTTCTTACTTGGAGGGTGTCAGACAAGAATGACAAAAACAATTAAGATGAGTACAGAAAATTCATGAGTTTTGCCACAGCTCATAGGTGCAGAAACAATTAAGAACCCAGACTTACAAGACAAACAAATAGGCAACAAACAGGAAGATCCTAACAGGGCTAACGTAGAAAGGTACCGGGATGTGCTTAAATATAGAAAACATCCACACATTCAGATATCAAAAATCTGAAAGCGCACGTTAGTATATTAATAACAATATAGGTAATGATCTGAAAGCGTATGTAGAAAGGTAATGATCTGAAAAGCGTATGAGCATTGACAATAACTAGCAAACATTCCCTCGCATCTTGGCCTCATACCCAAAAATAGACAAATCTTAATAACAATCATGCATGCGTGCCAACTCAATCCCCCAACCAGATCCGGATATACAGAGACAACATACATGGACTGAAAGCTACCCCGCAGCCAATCCTCCATGACAAAGAGATGCTAATTATACAAATGCTAAATATAAGCGTCAACAAAACATCCATTACTGCCACAAATCGAGAGAAATAGAGGCCTAGAGTAATGAAAACAACTACCATGCATGCTCGAATCCATGCAAAGACCACATTGGCATCACACACATCCAACTCACAAATGCTATCGGTGCAAGGAACGAGCAATATAGATCAACCATAATCACCAAAAAACAGAAATCCTAAATACATTCTCAATCAACCTACAAATCGGTGTCATCAACCGGTCGAGAGAGACATAGAACCAAAATGTTGAAGCCAGAACTCGACTACAAGATCCATCCCCTCCTACCTCCTCCCTCATGCCGCTTGATTTCCTTCCCCGGGGCGTGAAATCCCTAAAGCGCAGATCGCCATAACACGTCGGCCAGCCGGCACACACTACACAACAACAGATCTGCAATCCTTCAAAACTAAGGCAACTCCATCATCAATTGAATCGAAGAACAAAGACCGCTTTCTAGCGCCCCCACCGCCCACTCAACTAACATGCATGCACGGCTCAAAGGCCAACCACTCAACCAAAATCCATGCACAGCTCAACGGCATGCACTCCACTCGCCGGCACCATGGGTGTAGTTGAGCCGGTGTGGCGTCCCCCAGCCCCGCCGACAACCACCGTTCCTCTACTCCCCCCCCCCACATGAAACTAAAAATCGAGAAGCACATACTTGGAGAACGGCGTCCGGGCGGGCCCGGATGCGCCGGAGGGAGAGAAAGAGGACATCCCGCCGGCCTAGATTGCCGGGCAAAATCGGCCCCCTCCGCCGCAGAATTGCCACTACGCCGCGGAATCGCCCTCTAGGCCACGAAATCGCCCGCCGAATCCGCCCACCCAACGCAAAAAACCCCTCCGCGAGACGCTTGTCGCTTACGGCGCGAGGAATGAGGAATCGAGAGTGGCAGCGGTAACGGTGCGGTGCGACTCATGGACCCGACAAAGGAAACAAACGAACCCGGTTGAAAATGCCACGCGTCGGCAGGAGACGTTGCAAGAGACACAAGCGTGATTTCTTTCAACAGACAAGTAGGAAAAGTGTAAAACAACACGGTTCCAACTATACAGGTTAGCTAATCCGTTTTTGTTTAATAGAATATATTATTTCCTTTGCTCTAATTGAGTTATAAGAAGGCATTCGGTCAAAAAAAGTTATAAGAAGGCATCTTGATTTTTCTCAGTACATTGATTTTTTTCTCGAACACACGTAAAAGATTTGCGCGGCGTCTTTTGTATTAAGACGAATAAAAAGTTAACAATTACAACGACGCACCATGAATGACGCCTAGGGGATACAATTATACAAATATCTCGCCCTCCCTAGCGAGAAGAATCAAACACGATTACTTTCGATAGATGGACAATCAAGTCGTTGATGACGATCAGCCCGCGGCAGCTCGCGCGCCGCCTCGGTCCTACACCGGCGAGTCCGAAAGATCCGACTCATAAGCCCCTTTACGTGAGGGAGTGCGGTTGTCGCCGAAGACTTCGTCGTGGTAGGCCTCGCGTTCCGCCCACGAGAGGGCACCGTCCGTCTGTTGATAAACGCATCCGCTGCATCACCAAGACCTCCCCGCTTCACGGCGGGGCGTGCATGAGCAGCTGTGCGGTGAGCCTCCCCGCTACTGATGGCGGGCGTGAGGCCGCGGTGGTGGCGCTTGCATCGGTAGAGGCAACAAAGGCGTCGACACCTTGCGCAGAACTTTGCCTCTCGAACCTCCTTAACCTCGCCAAGGGAAGAATGCGGGGAGATCTGTTTGCGATCGGTGCGGTTGGCATGGCACACGTGACATCGAGCTAACCTCCTGAAGGCGGCGACTTACAGGCTGTGTACATTGATTTTACTACCCAGACATAGTGTATCTCTAATGCATAGCAAATGTTATGTATCTAGAAAGGTCAAAATATCTCATAATTTAAATAAAATGAGTGATGTTTATGATACAAAATAAGTATAATTAAATCTATTAGGAAATATTATTTTCACAATATCTCTATTTAAAGTCAACCTGAAATACTTTGAAATTAACCAAATATAAAAAAACAATTTAGACGAAGGGAGTACTTAATTTCAAAGTTTCATACACTTGTAATGGATAATAATACCAAATATTCGCATGGGATCTACAATGTTTGCATCAATCAAATCATTATCTTACCCACAAAGTGTGTCAACATATAGAATTTTAATGACCTTCCACGCCAATGGAATCTACTTTTTTTATAACAAACATGCTATGTTACTTTAATAGCATAGAGCTGTTTTGTGGGCAAGGTTTGCCCACTTTACATGGTCAAGAGCTATCAAGAAAGGACAGCTCGAGATATGAGAAGGAGAATGGCAGATTACAAGAGGGTTTGAGTCTACTTCCTTTGTAATCCTAGCTCATCCCGCAAGAACATGAGAAGAAATATTTTATGTTCTACAAATATTATAGACATTGTAATCTTTTCCTTGCGCCATGTTCACGAAAAAGTGTGGGTGTAGAATCTGCATCCCATCTAGGGATTGGATCGTCCTCCTCTGCGTGAATGTGGTTGACCAGCTATAGGATCAAAGAGGAAGGAAGCATGAAGGATGTTGATCTTGCTGAGTATAGTTCCTACAAGAGCAAGTGTTGTTGCCTCCGCTGTGAAGACCAAAGAGATCCCTATCAATTTCACATTTATGTAGATATTAAAATTCCTACCTTCATCCATACCTACAATAAAGACACCAACACCAGCATTTCTATGTATAATATGGTTTTGGTCAGGGAGATGGAAGCGTCTGAGTAGACATGAACTCCGTCTAGCGAGAGATGGCATCTATATCCTATAAAGAGGTGCCTGCAAAGGTTTGAAGTATTGCATATATTTTGAGGTATAGAATTAGAGAGAGAGAGAGGCACGGATTTAGTGTAAGAGGCAAAGTTTTGTAGTTCCTGTCATGGAGTCACTGGTTGTGGTCGTCATGTGTGACCTGTACTTCCTAGTTCATCTCCTTTGTGACATGCATATCTGCACTTACGACATGGTGGACTTGCCAAACATTCCAAGTTTTGTTGTTGAAAATTTTGTCATTCCTTGCCTTCCAAATATACCAAAGAGCGGTGATAATGAAGATGATGCGCTCATCCGTGGTATTGTTGTTAATCATGGAAGAAAGAATGTTTTGGACACCATCCTCATCGTTAGGAAGATTAGAGACTATCATGGAAGGGTTGGAAGTAAACCAAACAACACAAGGCAAGTTGCAATAAAAAAAAAGAGATGTCTATCATTTTTCGGTGAATTGCATGCTAAGCAAAGTTTGCTTATGTGCGAGGAATATTTACCTGCTCTCATACATGTTGCAATAGCCCTTGTTGTCACTCTCGGAAAAGAAGGTTTTGAGGTTTGGTGGACAGTTTTTTATTTTCCATACCTTAGCCATGATGTCCTTAACCTCAGGGATTATGCTTCTTGTCCCTTGAGTTGGCGGATGAATGGTGTTCCTTGTATGAAGAAAGTTGAAAGCCTGTTTTGCGAGTACAAAGTACCTTTGAGGTCTGGTTTCCAAATCAGAATATCATTGTTAGTAGACGGAATGACATCAGTGTTACTAATAATATTTGAATGGAATCTACTTGAGTCTCGCTCTTCTTCTAAGATTATATTTTTTTATTAAAAAGAGAAAAGGCTTGCTCAATACACACTAGTATATTGAACTCTCACAACTTGATTATATAGTTCTCTTCACCAGTTATGCGACCTCATGTACCCCATCATTTTTGCTCTCTCCTCGTGTGGACAAACTTCCACTCCTATAAAGCGTCACTTACTCTACCAATGGTGGAGAGAAGAGACAGGTGACGGCCCCTCCTACCCCAATATTGTAGGATTCCCCCTCCTACCCCAATATTGTAGGATTCCATTTGTACCTCTTAATATATTATTATGCTAATCATGACATGGTTCATGGTTGAACAAGTTTCGGCTTAATCACTGCAATCCTAGCCAAGCTCTGTCTCGGGTACCTATACACATGGATATTTTGTCAGTTAGATTAAAAGCTAGATAATTAATTAGATCAATATCAATTAACTTTCTCTTGTATCGTAATTAATCTAGATTTTTACATTTAGATCAATCAATTAACTTTCTCTTGTATCAAAATATTTTTAGGGATAATTAGTAGATAATCAACTTCCTCTTGTATCGCAAAAAAACATATTTTGATTGGCTTGTTATCTATGCACAGCCATGTGTTATTATAAGTATACATGTGTGTATATATCAACACATGCATATGGTGTTATTGGGGCATTGCCGAAATGGCTAGTAGTGTCCTTCTCAAAAAAAAAAAAAAAAAAAAAAAAAAAAGGCTAGAAGTGTCAATCCATAAACTGTTTGGATCCTAGGGTATCCTCAGTACTCAAATTATTTACCTACAAAATGTTATCCTTTGCAAGAAAGAAAAAAAGTCTCTTGCGCTTTGGCAGCAAGACAACAAAGTCAGGGTATCTGTTGGGGGTCACTAGACGAAGGATCCAACCATATCACAAGCATATACATTGTGTCCACCGGAGCAACACCAGTACAACTATTCTCCAATTTTAATATACGCTTTGCTTTGAATCTTAGGTCGTTTTGGTGGTTGTACTAGGTCAAATTTTTCTAACTTTGACCAAATTAATTTATAAAAATACATTAACATCTACAAAATGCACTACTAAAATAAATGATATGGTGGTTCGAAAAAAATGATATTACGTATCTAACAAACTTGGTTCCATATTGTACATATTTGTGCAGTTTTGTATAAAATTTAAGTCAAAGATAGATAAATCTGACTTTTAAAAAAAAAAGTAAAATGGAAATATATATCTGAATATATACCATACAAACCTGAAAGTGGGCAAAAATATATATGCAAAACAAAACTGCCCCATGCAGGACCGAACCATCGAACTACGTTTTTTGAGCGTCACATATTAACAAGTTTTTTTGTAGTGTACAGATGTTCAGTTTACAAGACACTGACGCTAGCTCTACCGCTGAGCTACAAAGGCGAATCCTGCTATAGTTTTGCATCCCCAATTAAGAACCTATAATAAGTGTTGAATATTTAGGCATATTACGAGATATATTAACCCATAAAAACGACATCATGTATGCTAACAAGAACATCATAGGCATAGGGCGAATCCTGCTATAGTTTTGCATCCCCAATTAAGAACCTATAATAAGTGTTGATGTTGAATATTTAGGCATATTACGAGATATATTAACCCATAAAAACGACATCATGTATGCTAACAAGAACATCGTAGGCATAGATAAACTTAACATGCTACTGCAACTAGCATCATATGCTAAGCCTAGTACTCCAACAAGAAGCAATAGCATGAGATTCAATTTATACCCTTGGGTGATTCCGCCGGTACCCGTGGCGCCCAAGTGGCGCTCCCCAAAACTGCGGGGGCTCGGCGGGCGGCGGCGGCGGCGCGCGTGGCCCCCATGTTACCTCTCACTCCTTACAGAGAGCACCAACTAATTCACTATTTAAGTTAAGCACTCTCTCAGTGGCGTACTCATGTGGTACTAATCCCACTCCACTTACCATAAATGTGTGGTCCTTTGGAGTTTTCTTGATTAATTGCTAGTTAACTAATAGGCTAAGCCCAATTAATCTCTACTATAATGTCCCAGTTAGAGGGCTCATGAAATCAACGGCTCACGAAAAGCAGGGATCATCTCATTGGAGGGCTAAGATCGGAAGTTTGATGCAGGGTCGTACACCCTCACCTCCCACCGCACATTCTCACGCGTGGTTCTCAGCCCATCGTTGCAGAAACAAAAACTAAAAATAGAAAGAAACAACGGCATTTGTTACCGCAAAAACAAAAACTAAAAATAGAAATACTCGATGTCCTGGGAAGTGGGAACCCCCGCTGGAGACGTGACGAGCGCCCGGGAACCGCAGTGACGGGATCGACGGGATTGGGATCGACAAAATCTCGCTCATCGCCAAGGCTCAGCTCCGCCGCCACTAGCCCCGACGGGATCGCCACCGCGCCGCCACTGGCTGTGAGACGATCGTCGTCTAGAGCGCCATCTGGACGAGGCGGTGCGCTTGGCGCTAGCTGGACGTCGAGATCTACCGTGCCCACGCTGCCTGGGGTAAATCGGAGGCCGTGGCGGCGGCACGCGTCCCCATCGAGGACTTCACCGTCGGGTCACCGGGCCACCTGCATTGCTTCAGCTACCGCCTGTTCGGCTCTCCTCGTGCGGCATCCAGCGCCGGAACGGCATCATCAACATCACCGTCAAGGGGCTCGATGGCGTCGCGCCCCTTCCAGCGGAAGAGAAGGCCATGTTCACGCCGATGGTAGGGTAGGCTGCTGTGGCGCCGCCGCCGCCGCCGACACCGTGGAGCAGGGTAAGCCCGCCGCGCCGACTGGTGTCGTCATGGACTCATGGGGTATCCCGTCGGGTGCTAGCCGATTCGGTATGCTACTGACATGCACGCGCTGTGTATATACCAATATACTACTACTGGATAGCTTTCCGGGTTGCAATGGTTGTCTGATCTTGCAGTAGAGGATGTACGTTCTTCTATGATCTGAAGATAGGGGTCGTTTGGTTTTAAAAATGCAACTTCAGTTGCCCCTCTTTATGAATCTCAGCTGCTTGTTTCCAGTTCAATGGCTTGTGATTATGTTCAAACTTTACTGCCTCCTGAGATCTGTGCACCTTCTCCAGGAAAGAGGTGCAACGATATGTGCTGAATTTCTTGGTGGAAGCTTCACATGTGATGCTTACCACATGACTGAGCCACATCCTGAAGGTGAAGTGTATATCTTGACTCTGCTATGTCATTTCCTGGTCTTTTCCTCACTTGTCTTCACTAATTAAATATCAGGACGGGGGATTACTCTCTGCATCGAAAACTCCCAAGCTGATGCAGGGGTAGCAAGGGAAGAAATCAACTATGTGAATGCCCATGCAATGTCTGCACAAGCAGGTGACTTGAAGGAGTCTCCGACTTCTGATCCTCTACGAAACAACCCACGGGGACACCATCCACGTCGTCCTAAATTCTATGATTGGTCCGGATTGTTTTTCAAAAAAACCCTTTTCTTTTCTCAAAATCATGTCATGATCCACGTAGACCCTCGGTATACAAGAAATGAGTTTGATTTTTTTTCTTACCCCTCGTATTACGAGAATCCCTCGGCTGAAGAAGACAAAATTCCGAGTTCGTGGGAATTTTACAGTTCGCCGCCAGCTTTCAGTTTTTACAAAAACAACCCCGATTCTACCCACCAATATATACCGAGCCCCTTTCCACAGAAAAAAAAACTACGCATCCTCCTTCTCCCCCTCGCTCTCTCCCTCTCGCTCTCCCTCTCCAGCGTCGGCGGCCGGTCGCGGCGGACGCGGCGGCACCGCCCCTCCCCCCCTCCTCCTCCTCCTCCTCCTCCTCCTCGCCCGCGCCGCCTCCTCCTCCTCCTCCTCCTCATCCTCTCCCGGCTGTGCCCTCCTCTTCCTCTTCCTCTTCCTCTTCCTCTTCCGCTCGCTACTCTCCCGCTGCGCCGGCGACCGGGACAGCTGCGGTGTATGAGCAAGGTGGCAGTCCTCTTCTCCCTCCTCCCCACCACCGGTGTTGTTCCTCCGCGGCGCCGCCTCTTCCTCCCCTCCGGTGCTGTAATCTGCTACAGGAAACCCTAGGTTCCTGCTGTACAATTTGGTCTGCCCTCAAAACTCTGGAAGTAAAGGTTATTCATTCATAGCTGTAGAGGATTGAGGTTATTGGTCCTTAGTTGGTCTACAATTTCTGCTTCCTTTGGTTTCTCCACTTCACTCAGGGAGGAATGCAGTTATTTGTTTTCCCATGTCAGTTTGTTTACAGGATATGGATAGACATGTTTCTCACGATATTGAAGCCCTTTTTATGCTCTCAACAATTTAACTGTGAATAAGTCTGAATATTCATGTGAGTTCAATTTGTTTTATGCGTGTCCTGTGGTCTAAATGTACTAGCGGTGCGGCCTTTTATTTCCCTGGCAAGATGAGAATGTCTAGGGATTTTTTTTAAGCAAACATGGATTTGCGAGTGCTGATTAATTTTCTACTGCATGCTAATAGTTGTAGATATGCTATGTTGTGTGACTGCATGAAAAGTATGGTATGTCCTTGCCATTTTCAATTTGCAGTGAGCTCTAAAATTATCATGAAAACAAATTAGGCTTATAAGTTTCTGTGCCAATAACTGATTAGTATATTTCCTTTGCACTTTTTTAGCTTCACACATGGCTCTGTTCTGGAAGGGCGAGAGGAATGGTACCAGTAGTATTGAATGAATGAGGCCTTGATGAGTCCTTCCACACAGGATGTGATCCCTTCCACAATCTCTCGGTTAGTCTCATTTCCTCTTTATTTTATTCTTGTGGTCCAATTTATGGTTGTTTACTTTTATGTATCTCCCTGCTATTTTCAGAACTGAAGGAGAGAAGGGAAATCTGAAGTGCATGGCCAGGTAGCTCCTGTTGCTTTTTTTGTGCTCTATGCAATGGTCTGACAAATATCAAATAGAAAGTTCAGTGTGCCTTAAACAATGTTCAAAAGCTTGGCAGCAACAGACTTTGTTCTTATCCCATCTCTCAGTTAAAATTGTTGAACAACAAAACAAAATTAGTGGTTCACTTTTTTTTTAAAAAAAATGCCTGACCAACAAATGGCATGCTGGCTCAAAACATGGAACTTTTGTTCTGCACAATGCATCCTTTTCTATCCAGGGGTCCTAGGTACAAAGCTATTTTTTTGACAGGTTCAACAGCTTGTATGCCTTAATGTTCTTAAAGATTTGAAAACATGTTGTGTGGCTTCATTTTGTCAACTGGTTTTAATATTTCTGATAACATGTGAAACTTCATTTATGTGTACATGGTTCCTTCATTGGTTTTACGTAATACGATCTAACATGGCATGATGTCCATTAATGTATTTCCTTGAGTACTATCTGCTCCGTGGCGTCGTCGTCGCCCCTGCAGGCCAGCGTCGCGGCCGGTTCTTCTCCGGGCCCGCGCCGGGGCGGCCACCTCCACTGGGTCGCCGCCTCGGGCAATCCCGGATGGGCACGGGGCCGGATGCGCCCCCTGGCGCTCTTCGCCTGGAAGTCGGCGCCCTCCTCGTCCCCTCGTCCCCACGCGTCCCGCACACCTCCCCTCCGTCCAACGTGCGCCGCCGCCGAGTTGGGGAGCGGGCGCCGCCAAGATCTCTAGTTTGGTTTTGGCTAATTAGTGACACCTAAGGACTAATCTCTCAATGCTAAGTGTTTGATTAGATTGGAGATTGGTCGTGCGGAGAGTTGGTGCATTGTGATCATGGATGAAGGGTCAAGGTGATCCAAAAATTGATCAAGCATGCAACTTCGGTGGAGTTTCGAGATCAAAGGTCCCAAGGCAAAGGTATAACCATAGGGCTTTTGATTTCACACCCAAGACACCATAGAGGGGTGTGGGTGGTTATAGGATCGATAAGCCGTACTATAAAGAGGGAAAACTTTTACGTACATATCGATCCTCACGTGCCTTTAGGTTCAAGTCTCATATGCATGCATTCTAACCTAAAGTGCTAACTCCGTCCTTGTTGAAATTGGTTTTGAAAATGCTAACACATGGCGTCGAGGTGTTCTTCGGCATGTCGGCAACAAGAAAAACAAGTGACGGAAGTCGGTTTGGAGCAAAGCGAAGGAACGGCGGCAACGGCGACGGTTTTCGCGAGCTTCGGCGTGACGGACGCACCGGCCGGAAGCTGGTCGGAAGCGGCCGGACGGTCCGGTCGGTCGCGTCTCGGCGAGCTCGCAAGCGGCTCGGCGTCGGCGGGTGACCGGACGCTGCGCCCGACCGGATCGCGTCCGTCGCGACCGGAAGCTTGACCGGGACTTCGCGGCCGGAAGCTCTCGGGGACGGGGTCGGTGGCGGTTTGGGCTTGTCGGTTGTGACGGACCCACCGACCCGGACTCACCGGTGAGTCCGGTCGGTCGCCCGGTCGGGCCGCTTGAAAGTGTGTTTTCCACCCTTTCCACCACATTTCGTGGTGTGGCCTATATATACCACCTTGGCTGCCACTTGCTCTCTCTCTTGGTCATTTTGAATCACTCCTAACATCTTTGAGCAAGCAAGCAAGCCTCTCTCCTCTCTCATTCTTGATTTGAGCTTCATTCTTGAGAGAAGAGTTGATCCAAGTGCATTGCATCGAGTTCTTGCATCTAGAGGCACTTGGGGATCGTTGTGAGACGGTGGATTTCCGTTTCTCTTGGAGGCACCGCTCCTAGCCGGCTTGGTGAAGTGGTGGAGTTGTTGGCAAGAAGAGGTGATTGTTTCTTGGCCACCTCCGGTTGATTTGTGAGAGGATTACGCACTCCTCGTCGGGAAGACAAAGTGCAAGGGAATACATTGCTCGTGCTTTGGGTACCACACTTGTTGAGTGGTGTGTTGAGGCTAGCAAGGGCACCGCCTAGCTCAAACACCATCCTTGTGTTGGTCGGCACAACCGGAGAGTAGTTGTCGATGTACAAGCGAACTCCGGGTGAACAAATCGACTTGTTCATTGTCTTGGTGATTGGTTCTCCATCTCATTGTGTTGATTGGTTCATCCTCTTCCCGGTGATTGGTTCATAGCCTCTATAAGTCGGTATAACAAGTCTCTCACTGCATTACTTTGCTAGATTACTTTGAGTAGAGAGCTAGCACTTGCTTGTGTAGGTTGTTCTTGCTAGCATAAGGACCATACAAGGATTGTTCACTAGTTAGAATAGTGATATAGCTCTTGGGTGACATAGAGATCATAGAACTTATTTAGAATTGTCACTAGAGGCTTGCAAGACAATAGAGCTAGCGCAAACCGCTTTACGCCGTGTTTTATACTAATCGGTTTGTTTAGTTGAGCTTGTAGAAAATTTTTATAGGCTATTCACCCCCCCCTCTAGCCATCTAGGACCTTACCGCCCTCCTCGCCGCCGCCGTGGCGGACTCTATGTACCCGTCCCGCGGGCGGCCTTAGTGGGCGCGGCCTCCTCCCATATTTGCTCGCTCCTCCACGCCGCCTTCGACCTGCGCCCGTCGCCCCGTCGCCGTCGCCTCAATCGCTTTACCCGCGGCCGCCTCGGGATGCGCCTCCCCACGCCATCCTCACGCCCGCGCCGCCGACCTCGCTGGAAGCGGCGTGTAAGCTGCTCGGCGGATCGGTGCATGGCCGCCGTCCGGTGGATGCGGTGTGAGTCCGTCGCGTCTGACGCGGCGTCACCGCCGACGCGGTCCTTTGCCTCGCCGTGCTACGCTGGAGCGGCGGGGTGGTGCTGCTCTGCCGGATCATTGCGTGGTGTCGGCGGATGCGGGAGGTGGTGCTCGTGCGTCCTACGCTCCGACCGCCGCCGCTGCTTCACCAGCGTTGCCTGCGGGATTACTGACCCGGGCGCGCCACTCGACCTTCACCACCGTTCCTCCCATCAGGGAGACCCAAGGCATGCGGTGGGTTGGCGGATCCTTCTCCGATTGCTTTCGGACGGCGAGGGGGCGCTCGTCGAGCGAGAGGGCCCCCCACCGCCGTCTTGAAGCGATGCATCTATCCCTCACTCGGCCCCGGGAGCGTTCACGGACTCCGTCGTGGACCACGCGGATGGTCGGTGATGCACCCCCCTGCCGCACGCACGGATCGCGGCCCGGGCGCCGATCTGCCCGGCCAGCGAACTGGCGTCGCCCGTTGTCGTCGGCCGTCCCCAATCTCCGTCTTGCCGGCCACCGGCACGGCGTAGCGGTGCGGCGACGATGCTGTTGACTCGCTACGGGCGTCGAGTCGGCCGCGGGCATTTGTTGTCTCGCGGTGCGGCCGACGTGTCGTGCTTCCCCACCACGCAAAAGCCGCGTCGCGGTCGCAGCGCCGTCCGGCGGCGGACCTCAGGGACCACGGCGGGCACGTGGCGGCGCGGCCGGCGGCGCCGGAGCGTATCTCTGCTCGCGCCGTCTCGGACCGCGCGCGTGCCGCCCACCGGCGGGGCCATGCCGTCGGGCGCCGTGCGGATCTTTGCGGGCTGGCGGCGTTCTCCACCGCTACGAGCACGCCGCGCGTCACGCCCCATCATCTCGCGCCATCGTCGGCGACCGATTCGCCTACCTTGTTGGCCCTCCGCTTCAAGCGCCTCGACGGAGGACCATGTCATTGCGACTTGTCACCTTCCGTCCTGTTTGCCTCAATCTGCGGACGTCGCCGGCCACGGCCGCCAGCGGCGCAGCGGGCGGACGCTGGCCGCAATTCCGCGATCCACTTCTTCTGCTCCAACTCCACGCCGCCGCGGTGGAGCACGCCGGCTGGTGTCTCCGTCACCGCTCCACCGCCACCTTCCACCGCCCATCGCGTGGGCTCGTCCGGTCGGGGCTTTGTGTGGCCTCCACCACATCAACCTCACGGGGAGGATGATCGCCTCATGGGATCTCGGGGGGGCCCAAGGTCGCGTGGTTGTTTCTTCGTCGGCCGACGAAGCCGCCGCATCTTCGGACTTGCTCGCGCTAAGCTCGTGTGAGGTTGCGGTGCCCCATGCTTGTGGACCCTATGCTTGAGGAGGCTCGTGGCCTCCCTCGTCGTGGTGTCGTCCACCCCGGGGCCACCCTTGCCCAGCTTCTTTGTTGGAGCCACCTTCACCTCTCTCTGCATGTGTCGCTCTCCTTATTTGGCGGATGGCTCGGGAGATCCCCGGCCGTCTTGGCGGATCCGCCCTCGTCGCCGTGCCGCCCCGCCTCGCCTCGCCGTCGAGGGTGGGGACCTCTGCGGCCGGCCCTTGCCTGAGTGCAAGGGGGTCCGTGGCCCGGACGGTATCGCCCGCTGGCCGTCGCGCCGGCCGACCCGCGGCGCCGACATGTCGAGGCCAGCGGTCGCGAGCCATCGAGCCACTCCCACTCCTTCTTCGACTACCCCGTGGATGTTCCACCGGCGCCACCGCCGCTCGCCGGCAGCCGGTCCCGGCATTCGTCGACTTCGTTGATCAGCCGCTAAGCGGAACCTGCCATTGCTTTACCGGCGCAAGCGAGACCGCAGTGGTCGATGGCGGGTACCGCGTCGCGGCGGCCGGCTGGCCGCCAAATCTGCTCGCGATCACGCTCGGAGATGCGGCGCGGCGTGTCGATCCGGCAAGTGGGCCAGCGACGTGCGCCGCGAAACGTCTACCCGGACCCCTCTACGCCCGCGAGGTTCCACGCGGCCTTCGGGGATGCTGAGCCGTCCTCGAGGGGCGGGGAGAATGCGCATGATCCTTCCCCTCCTCGGCGCGTCCGCTTTCGCGGGGATGGTCGAGTCCCGGATGCTGGGGGACTCTCGGTGCTTCCGGCCGCCGCTGGTCCCGAACTGCCACGGACCCGGTCGCCTCCGGGGATCGGTTCGGTGCACACGCCCCACGCCCACTTTGCTGCCTCGATCCCCAGGACTTCATCGTCGCTCACCCTCCCGCTCGAGGAGCCTCCTCGATGGCCAGCCCACCCTCACGCTCCAAGGTCCCTCGCCGAAGATTGGAAAGCACGACGCTGCTGCGTCTCCGTCTTGAAGCAACGAAGCACGACCCTCTTCCGAGCAGGGAGCGGGGGCGGCGTTCTTCGGAGAGATGCTCCGCAAGCTTGAGGGCGCCGGGTTGAGGGGGCGCCCTGCCCCCGAAGCTACGGCGTATGCTCCGGGAGCACTCGTGAGAGGCTGCTTCATCCGGCAAGCGAAGCGTATCGCGAGATCTTCCCCTGATGCGGTCTGGTGCTTTGCCGCCACGGGGGAGATTCGGTTTTGAGGCGTAGCAGCGGGCCGTCGCCCTCCAACACTCGTCGCACATTAGTTTTTGCTTTAGTACAACCATAACGCTCCACCGTTTTAGCCGGTGATTCTTGTATGTGTGTTTTTCGTGCGCCGCCCAATTGTTTTGGCTTAAGAGTGCGACGTGTAAAACTCTATTTTCCCTTAATGAAGCACGTGCCAATGGGTGCGCTTTCGAAAAAAAGTATGGGGCTATTGTGTGCTGTTTTTCGCCAGAACCCTCAAGTATGGCACCTGATGCAGAACCCTCAAGTATGGCACCTGATGCAAGCAATTCTGCAGCAAATTTATATTGCAAACCATAATATTGTGAGGCATCTAAATCCCTTTTTTCTGTTATGAAGCTGAGGGTGAACTCGACCAAATCAATGACTGGGCATCTTACAGGAGCTGCTGGTGGTTGCTTCTATACAAGTATGGAATTCTCAGTACCCTTAAATTAACGGAACATATTTACTCAGCATTATTTATTCTATTAATAATACAAAATTAACTTTACTGAATATGAACTATGCATTTATGGCATTGAACTCTCCATGTTCATTGTATCTTTTCTGTATGTCCAATATAGTGGATTTCCAGTGCAATTAGTAATTGGAAGACATGTACTCTGTAACTGAAAAATTCAACACATAACCTATTAATTTTCTTTTGAAAAATAATCACATCACACAATATATTTATTGAACACAGTGGCGCTGAAGCTAAGTTATTCTAAAATGGAAGAGCAAAATCTATAAGTTGAATGGTGTTTTAATGCTGATCTTGATACAGGATGTGGGCATCTTGGTAGGATCACAGGAGAGATGTGAAGTGAAGGTGGCGTTATCCAACTCATTTGGATTTGGTGGGCAGAACCCATCAATTCTCTTTGCCCCCTTTAAGTGAACATGACCGACGGACTGCCATCTTCCTCATCGTCCAAGGGTTACCGGATAAAGAACAAAAGACTGAGAAAGGGACTGATCCAGATGAACTTGTCGAAGAGCTTGAACTTGATTTGTTCATGTCACCTAACATGAAGATGACAGGTATACTAAAGTGGACAAACAGAGAACACCTATTGGAGGGGATTTGCGGGAAATTGTACCTTCGCCAAAGATGATACTTTAGAGTAAGTCATTCTAAAGTAAACAGAGAGCACCTATTGGGTTGAGATAAGAAATCTAGACAGTATTTTGAAGATAAGTTCAGCTTGGGTAAAAAAAAATTTATCTATAACCCCCACTAGAGGACTTCTACTTCAGTTACCCCTCCCCCGGTGGAAATTGCCCGCATGCCTGCAGTTGCAAGTCGATGAAATTCAAGCATCCGTTGCATGTGTCTCTTGGTTCCCAAGTCACCACTAATAATCAGAACCGTCATCTCTTCTCCTTCCAATCGACTCCCTTTAAATTGCACCTCCATCCTCCCTCAATTGCAAGTAGCAGCAACCATGAATCATGCCGAGGTCCTCCGCTGCCGTTCAATTCGAAAGCACAGATCAATTTTTCTCCTTTCGAAGAGAGGCATGCCAACAAGCTCGCCGGAACAGTCTCCTTGCCACGTGAAAAGGGCCAGCGTGAGAGCTCTACTATGCATCCTCACCATGACCTCCAGTGTCCGTTTTGCATCCTGCCGTCGCTCAGCCTCGAATCCGACGAGAGGGCGTAGGAAGAGAAAGAAGCAGGGGAGTCCGCCTCTGCCCTTGCGAGCGGCCGAGAAGGCTCGCATGTGGCATGATAGGATAAGGTCGTCGATAGTTTTTGTTAACTCAACAAACTCCTTATGTGGATGCAGTCTATTCTTAGTTTTTTAATCTCACTCTTCATGACAAGGGAGTCCTTTTATCCATTGGTACACTTCTTTTCGGTTTTCTAATGAGCTCCAGGCAAGTAAGTGGACAACAGCTAGGTGACGATTCATTTATGTTAACAACCCATTGTATATATACCTGCTAATTTATATATACACTTGGCAAGCAGTTTTGATTTCTTTTTATTTTTTTTTTTCGAAAGCGGCACGTTTTGTATAAAGGAAAATAGAGTTTTACACGACGCACGCTTTAGCCAAAACAATTGGCCGCAACGCCGCGAAAGCAAGCGTACAAGAATCGCCCGGCTCTAACGGGCGGAGCTTCCAGTTGTACTTAAAAGGAAAACTATTGCGCGACAAGAGGAGATAGAAGCAGCTATGGCGGCGATGGACTCCCCTCATATGCCCTCCTCTTCGAGGCCGCATCATGGGGAAGAGGTCGCTGCATATGTTCCCGCTTGCCAGGCGACACGTCGTCACCGAAGTGTTTCCGAACTTGCCTTGCAGCACGGGTCCGGAGAGCGGCCGCTTGCGTCGATCGGGGCGGCCTTCGAGCTTGTTGAGCAACACCTTCAGCGCCTGGCGTTCGGGTGTGGGTCGCGCTGCCCGATTTCGCGCTAACGGGCGGTGCTGCGTCTTAAGGACCACTCCTCATCGGTGACTCTGGACCTGCGGTTTTGATTTCTTTTACAATTTGTTATCTTTTCATAGAGAACTCATTTGAAGTTGTAGAACTTATTAAGCTTCGTACCCGCGGCAATAGCACGACTGGATTTGGTTATCCTCCATCTTTATAGCGTGGACATCGATCTCTGGTCTTTTCGTCATATAAAAATTCAGGGTGGAAATTTTTTGGTTTTTGGTTGATGTACAAGGAACTAAACATGTTTTTTTTATTGCATTTTCATGCAGATTTCTTCGAAACAAGGGAGTCTTGAAATATGCCTATGATAGATAAATTTTAGATGACGTTTGTACATAGATTGTCTAAAAAGATGAGCCGGTAACAATATTAATCATTTTTTTTCACATTTCCATCTGTTGCTCATCTAAAATTTCTACCTTAATTTCTCCCGAACGAATGGTAATATCAATTAACCTCATTATATGTTTTTTTTTGTTCAATAACTATATTCATCTCCATACCCAGTTCAATAATTTTAGCAAATCGATAAAATCAATGGAAGAAGAAAATTTAAGTACGTGCTCCTCTAGATTTTCTTAAAGTTGCATATGTTGGATCATCAATAGGCAATAGGATTAGTACTTTCTCATACCTCTATTCTTACAACAAACTAATAAATTTGTGTTGTACATTAAGATCCAAATATTATCCTCCACAGGGTTGGTGACATATGTTTTTCTCCGATGAAGTTGAAGATCTAAGATTATCATCATGCCTTTTCTTTAGTTCATTATTGAAATTACTTTTAAATACCTCTTAGCTAGAATGGCTAGAATGAAATTACTTTTCGCATACCCGCGAAACGCGGGAATTAATCTAGTTGATCAAATCTTCAAGATCAACAAAATACTGAAACCAGCTGCCTGAAGAGTTCGCAAAATACTGAAACCACCATAATTATTCTAATACCATTGTCTTTTTATTGCTTTATAGGCAAGATACCTTGGATCTCTAAATCTTATTGGATCACAAGCTGCGGGATAGTAATGCTGAAGAGATATGATTTGGGCCAGTAATAGACATGGACACAGTAATTGAGCTCCGTGTATAGTTTTTAGAGAGCAGGGCTGACTGAAAGCTATATTGATTGCACTAAGTTTGTTGAGATAACCATATTAGAATTTCCCGATATACCTCTTGTTTGTAAATGATGTGTTCGCTTGAGATTTGACTGAGAAAAAAATTATATACAGCTGCAGAGGACATTCAATTCAGTTATAGTGTAACTAGGCGTTGGAATTATATTTGTGAAAGTCATGTTTGTCTGTGTGACAAGTGTGACATAAATTTCAGGTTATGTGTTAATCAGACTTTTGGTTGTTTGATTTGCTTTATCTAATTAAACCGTAGCGTTAGCACAGACATTATACTAGTCTAACAATAAGCACTCAGTATGAGAATTATGTACAGTTATATGCTTGATAATCAATTGATAGGCTCGGAATCCCGGATACAAACGTAATGCAAGTAGTACATACTACCAATGTCACCCGTGGAATCGGCATGGTTGAGCTTTTCATGTGCGGCGGTGCGCATGCGAATGGTCACGATGAGTCGCCAAGCCATGGTCGCGAAGGGTCGACGAAGCCTCCTTCCTCTTGGCCCCGATCAAACGGGGATGATGAGGAGAGCCATGGTCGTGAAGGGACGAAGCCTCCTTCCTCTTGGCCCCGATCGACTGTGGACGATGATGGGGGTGGTGCCGGCGTCGTTGTTCACTGTCACTCTCACGGCTTATCCTCATGGCGTGCTCCGCCTTAGAGCCGGCCCTCCTCGGTCTCAGGGACTGCCGAATCCTGTCCTTCCTCTTCCACCGCGCCGCCGCCACCGACGACGACGACGACGACGACTCCAACCTCGACGACCTGCCCGCCACCGCAGCGCCACCACGGTGTTGCAAGTAGCCACTGTAATCAGAGGCCGAGGCCACCGACGAAAGCGACGGCGAGCGGCCCCTGTAGACGTCGACGTCGTAGCTGCTCGTGCTGAGGTCCCTGTTCCCCAGCTCGATGTCGTCGTCGTCGGGCTGCTGCTGCTGCTGGCGCTGCCGTTGGCCGCGCCGGCCACGGTACACTCGCTCGGTGTCACGCACCTTGCGCCAGAGGTGGTGGAGCACGTGGCAGCCGCCCCAGCACGGCATGTAGACCAGCCTGCAGGTGTTCTTGGCCAGGCACTTGACCACGCCTAGCTTGCATAGCAGGTAGAAGACGTAGAGCACTGCGGGCGACAAGATTGATCGATTCAGGTAGCAGAATTAAGGAGGTTACTTACATTTTATTTTCTTTTTTGGATTGGAAATGTACATAGGGTGTTGATGCGCGACGAATTGAAGTGATCGACTCACCGATGAGGACGAGGATGAGAGCCAAGATGAACTTGAGGATGCTTGCGACGCAGAGGTGCTCGATGAAGCAGAGCAAGTCCCATGTCCCCGAGCAAACACGCCTTTTGTTTTTTTTGGCCATCAAAGTGAAAAGCGAGATCAGTGGTGTGGAATTCAGATTCTGCGTAGAAATGCAGGACCACAACACAATTGGGATTGCCTTGAGACGAACAAGGAACGAACGTACTCGCAGATGACAGAGCTGAAGGGCGACGAGACGACGTTCCCGACGAACCCACTGATGCCGGTCGCCGCCGTGCCGAGGACAGAGCCCATGGATGGACGACGCAAGGACCCCCGGCCTAGAGCAACTGGTTGATCGATCGCCGAGCGGACGTCGATGATCGGGCCTCTGGCCAGACGGAGTCAGTTCCTCTCCCTGGCTCCGTGCCCGTGCAGGGGATGATCTGATCTGGGGACTCCCAACTCTCCAACCGTCGTCTAGCCTCACGGGCAGTTGCCGCGTAGACACTGACGGTTTATTGGGCCGGGCTGTATTGCGCCGAGAACGATGGTGGTTTGGAGGCCCAAATAAGCGATACGCAGGCAGGCCCAGAAACAAAAGAGAGGTCGGTTCAGGTCAGCGGCGGTGGGCTACTAGTAGTTGTCGGTCGTGTTCCGTTCCGCACACGGCGGCGACGGCTGCTCTCTACGAACCTGCTGCTCTCCGGAAACCCTAAGCGCCGCCGTACCCATGGATCCGCAGCAGCCGGAGCCCGTCAGCTACCTCTGCGGAGGTAATTAATCTTCTCGCCCGCCTTCTCATCTCCATCTGACGATTGATTGGATTCGTTACCGGGCATCGGAATCATGAGGGGCTTGCGCCAGCCCCAACTGGTTAAATGTTGAAACAAACAAAGTAACAAAGGACAAGCTAGTAGTAGTAGTAGCAGCTTGTCATGTCTACCTTTGAAATGATTTTTCACCTCCTGGTTCTTAGGGAAGAATTTGATTTCTCTTTTCGTTTCTTGTTAAATATTTTTATCGTTCTGCTTCAGATTGTGGAGCTGAGAACACCCTCAAGCCAGGAGATGTCATCCAGTGCCGTGAGTGTGGCTACCGCATCCTCTACAAGAAGCGCACCCGCCGGAGTAAGACCACACCATTCCTTCTCCTTTCATTCAAATATATGTGATTCCTTGTTTTCCTCATCATCGGTTAAATTGAGGATAGAACAAACAATCCTGTGTGTAAAGCAAAGACCGTCCTCTGTTATGGGGGTGCTGCCTAAAACACAATCGATTTGACTGTAATGATGTCAGTAATATTGCTTTGTGTATCACTTTCTTTTCCATGTTCTTCATTGTTTTGGTTTGTGTATTTCTACTCAAAATTCAAATTACCTTGCTAGCATAATTTATTTTTGCTGGATTCCTCTTGTATGTCTTCTGATGTATGCAGCTAAGTGAGGCAACCATTTTGTAGTCCTCAATGGTGCACTTAGCTCATATATAGCCATATAGGATACTATGCTAATAACTTCTGGACACCATTGGTACCCTGTGCACTAGTAGAAACTGTAGTGGATTTGATGACAATATTCATCTGTCCACGTTGACTTAGATCACAGCAATTCATTTACCTTGTTATCCATTAATTATCTGTTACAGTTGTCACAAGTCATGAATTTTGTAACCTAGTATGATGTGATGTGTTTTGTAGCTATATATCTTAGGCATATCTTACTGCAATGAGAATATGAACATAGCACAGATTTGTTTTCTTAAAAAAAAAGAATATGTGTGCATCCAAAAGTAATGATTGGTTTGATTATCGTTATCGGTTGATAGTGCATAGTCTGCAAGTCTTCTCATTAACAATTCAATAGTGACCTGATGCTGTAGGCGATTATAAACATATATATGGGATATTTAACACATAGTAGCCGCTTTTACTGCCATATGTTTCTCACTCAATAGAAAAAATCCCTGCAAAATCTAATATCATCCGAAATGACAATTAAGCTATAGTTGTTAGTCCTTGGTTAGTTATGTATGGGGCTATGACATAGTTGTTGCACTACGTCAGTACGATACAATTGAACCTAATCATCTACTGAAGGTATTGTCTGTGGACTTCGCTCACTGCAAATTGCAAAAAGAACATGTTCAATATCGAGGATGAAAACAGGCATTTGCTCTTTTAGATATTGTAGTGTGTAATCTCTGCTGCTTGGGCTTCTGTGTTGCATTTGTTGTTGCTACAAAAGTACTGAAAACAACAATTATCATGCTTTTTATCCTCTATATGGTAGAGGACAAACACAGTACAGTATGTAGGAACAATTCTAGACACTGAAAATGGTAGCTGAGTTGAGTGTGGATGTGGAATTAGTACCCATGGTTGACAATCATAGACACTGAAAATGGTAGCTGAATTGAGTGTGAAATTAGAGCTCATGGGTTGAGAGTTCTAGGAACCAGAAATGCTAGCTTTATTCAATGTAAAGTTAGATGTCATGGTTGATCTATTAAAACTGAATAGCAAATCTGAATTCGATTTGTATTTCTAACCAAATGTTATGTTTCTTGTATAGTTGTCCAATATGAAGCGCTGAAGAGTGATGACAAGGGAAAACACTGAAGATGGTTGATCTACTAGTCGCCACTGTACCTCTGTAAAGAGTCTTGTGGGGAAATGGAAAATGTCAGACATAATGTTTGGATGTCTTGTCTCCTTTGGACTTGAGCTTTAATCAGTAGCGCTTGAACTGGGGACTGATTTGAGAATTGAGACACTGCAGTAATATGTTGATGGTTCCTAAGTGGCGAATCTAATGCATGTGTGTTATGCCTGCGTTGTTTATTTACCATTTGTTTGCCGCCTATATGTTTCAAAAATTCATGGGTGGAGTAATGGTATCTATTTATATGGCTGGAATATTTGCTTGGGTCCTTAGTTGTACCATCGTTCATACATTCATTCAGAACTGATGAAAACTGTATGACGGGCTGACGGGTTGTGATTCAGCTGTATGCTTGCATTGTTACTTATGTTTCTTGTATAGCTGTCCAATATGAAGCACGCTGAAGAGTGATGGCAAAACTTTTCATAACCAGTCACGGCGAAACTCTGTAGCTCTTTGCCTTTCCTGATTGCCGGAGAAAATCTGAACAAATGGCCAGTCGAAACTGGGTGCAGACATAGGCATGAAAGACCAAGATGCAAGCTAGAGCCTCTGATTTCGCACGCAGTGGGAATGTCCAAACATAATGAGTGAAGTTGTCAATTACAAAACAAGATAGTACTTGAAACCAGAAAAGCTTTGTAGTACTTGAAACCAGAAAAGCTTTGTACAGGAGATGTCCAAATGTCAGCATGGACTAATTGAAAAGGTACATAAGAAATAGAACTGGACGAAGCAAATGGCAATCTAACATGTTTCACTGACGAAGAACACGACGTCCCGGATGGCCCAAACGCATCGATGCTGGGGGCAATGGTGCTCATGGCTTCATGCACGGTCGGGACCAGAGGATACAACTCGCCGCGGCTATCACATCGGAGGATAACCGAACCACTCAGTCGCCTGTGGTCCGCCGGATGAAGACTGGGCGGTGTTCAACGCGGCCAGGAGCGCCTGTTGATTCCATGGATCCAGAGGCTGCTGTGGCGTCGCGGCGTTGAACTGAGGGGTGGTGTAGTAAGCCAGGTGCGTAGGGGCGACAGGGCGAGGCCAAAGCACACCTGATCCGGGCGCTTGGAATGGCATGGACCAGGCCTGCGTCTCTGCGTTCACCAGCCCGCCGCTCCGGTCCACCTTGTAGGCCAGCTCGTCCTTGGCCGGAGCAGCGTCGATGTACACCTTGCAGTTGTCGTCGATCTCCTCTTGGATCAGCATCTTGGACAGCTGCGTCACCACCCTCTTCTCGATCCACCTCCTGATCGGCCGCGCTCCGTACACCTGTTGAACAGTCAGCATCATCACTCATCAGAGCAATAGGGTGGGTTTTCTGACGATCAGAATTCATGGATGCTATGGCAACATACCGGATCGTAAGAGAGAGACAAGATGATGTCCAATGCGGCGTCGGTGACGGCAAGAGCGATGCCCCTCTCGGCTAGGCGGACGGCCACGTCCTTCATCTGAAGGCGAGTGACCTTCCTCAGCTGCTCGTGAGACAGAGGATCGAAGATGACGATTTCGTCGAGCCTGTTGAGCAGCTCAGGCCGGAAGTGCCTCTTCACCTGCACACATACACCACTCGAATTCAGCATCACATTTTTTGCAGATAAGAAGATGACCAATGCTGCGTACCTCCTGCATGACCAGATCGCGAGCGACCTTCATGGAGTTCCCGGCGAGGAGGTGCTCGGCGCCGAGGTTGGATGTCATGATGATCACGGTGTTCCTGAAGTCCACGGTCCTGCCTTGCCCGTCCGTCAGCCTGCCGTCGTCGAGGACCTGGAGCAGGGTGTTGAACACCGCGACATGGGCCTTCTCCACCTCATCGAAGAGGATCACGCTGTACGTCCTCCTCCTCACTTGTTCAGTCAGCTGTCCACCGTCTTCATGGCCGACGTAGCTTCAGAACACGAGTTCATCTTCTTATAATAACACAAGCTGAAAATACGACAGACAGGACAGATGCAAGCATCTACTTACCCAGGTGGAGCTCCGATGAGGCGAGCAACCGAGTGCTGCTCCATGTACTCGGACATGTCGATGCGGACAAGCAGGTTCTCGTCGTCGAACAGTTGCTCGGCAAGGGCCTTGGCCAGCTCGGTCTTGCCCACACCAGTCGGACCCAGGAAGAGGAACGACCCGGTGGGCTGCTGTGGCCTGCCAAGACCGGTCCTTGACCTCAGCACCGCCTCCGCGACGGCGTTCACCGCCTCCGTCTGGCCGACCACCCTCTGGTGAAGGCTGTCAGCCAGGCCGACCAGCCTCTGCTTGTCGTTCTGGCCAAGCCGGGTCACTGGAATACCCGTCCACCGGCTCACCACCTCTGCAATTTGTTCAGGGCCGACGGTCTCAGTGAGCATCAGGTTCTCCCCTGTTTCGCTCTCCAGCCTGGCGATCGCGGCGTCGATCTCCTGGAGGGCGCCGTACTTGAGGTCGGCCACACGTGCCAGGTCCATCCGGCGTTCGGCCTCCTGCTGGGTGAACTGCAGCTGCCCGCGGCGCTGCTTCAGCTTCCTGATCTCATCGATCCTCTCCTTCTCCTTCCTGTACTTGATTGTCAGGGGCTGCAGCTTGTCCCTCAAATCGTCCAGTTTCTTCTTCACCTCAACCAGCCGGGCTTTGCTGGCCTTGTCCTTCTCCTTCTCGAGCGCGTGGAGCTCAACCTCAAGCTGGATCCTCTTCCTCTCCAGGTTATCAATCTCCTCCGGCTGGCTGTCGAGCTGCACCCTCACATTGGCGCAGGCCTCGTCCACCAAGTCTATGGCTTTATCAGGCAGGTGCCGATCCTTGATGTACCTCGACGAGAGCTGCGTCGCGACGACGAGGGCGCGGTCCTGGATCCTCACGCCATGGTGGCCCTCGTACTTCTCCTTGAGCCCCCTCAGAATGCTGATGGTGTCGGCCACGCTCGGCTCCGCGACCAACACCTGCTGGAACCGCCGCTCGAACGCCGCGTCCTTCTCCACGTACTTGCGGTACTCCTCCAGCGTGGTGGCGCCGATGCACCGGAGCTGTCCCCTCGCCAGCATTGGCTTGAACAGGTTGGCCGCGTCCATGATGGAACTCTCACAAGTGCCCGCGCCCAGGACGAGGTGTATCTCGTCGATGAAGAGAATGACCTTCCCCTCGGCCTCCTCCACCTCCTTGAGCACGGCCTTGAGCCGCTCCTCGAACTGGCCGCGGTACTTGGTGCCCGCGACGAGCGCGCCCATGTCGAGCGCGATGAGGCGGACGTCGAGGAGGTTGCTTGGCACGTCGCCGCGGACGATGCGCTGCGTGAGGCCCTCCACGACGGCCGTCTTGCCCACGCCGGGCTCGCCGATGAGGATGGGGTTGTTCTTTGTGCGGCGTGAGAGGATGCGCACGACGCGGCGGATCTCCTCGTCGCGGCCGATGACGGGGTCCAGCTTCCCGGCCTGCTTGACGAGGTCTCCGCCATACGTCTTGAGCGCCTGCAAGTTGGTGTCGTCGGACGCGGACTCCACGCTGCCCGTGGAATCCGGGTAACAATGCCCGTTCTCGTCGTGTCGAGCTCTGCCGCCAAAGTTGCCGGCAGCGCACGAGGCGCGTGGAGGTCGAGGCTGCAGGCGCTGCAACGGTAGAACCACATGCGTGTGCGTCCAGCGCCGTGGGGACACGCAGAAGCAGCGCAGCGGCCCTCGGCGAGCACCAGCGTGAGATCGTGCTCCGGGTGCACCGAGCTGCGCACGGCCGGAGGCAGCCACGCGCAGCGCGGGTGCATGTCGAAGTCGCACGGCACGCAGCGGTAGAGGAAGCAGCCCGGGGCGCAGCGGCCCGCGCAGACGTCGCACCTGATGGTGGTCTTGTCGCGGCTGATTGGGGTGAGCTCGAGCTGGTGTGGGTGGTGAGCCGGCGAGAAGAGTGTCCGAGGGTGGCCGGCGCAGGAGTCGTGGATGGCGAAGTCGCAGCCGGCGCGGCATTCGTAGGCGGGGCCGGACACGTCCTCCTCCCAGCACATGTCGCAGGTGAACTGCAGCGACCCAAGGTAGTGCCGCTTCACCAGCGCGTGCTCTGGATGGGAGAAGTGGGCAATGGTGTCCTCCGCCATGGCAAATCTCGATCTCGCTTGTTCGTTCGCGGTGTGTGTGTTCTCGATGACATATGGGTTCGCATGGTTGTTGTAGTTTATAGTTGTCCAGGATGCAAAATGTAGCCACGTGATGCCAAGCTGCCAACGTTTGGGGCTACACAAAGCATTACAATAGTTGTTTCAAGTCTTCGCGTAGACTCTCTGTGAGTGATAGTCAGCTCTGTCCCCGGCCGTCGAAGTGTCGACAAAACTAGGGAAGTCAACTTTATTACCGGTTGCCTGGAATCTGACTTTGTGGGGCTAGCTATCGCATGCAATTATTGAATCGGATTGTGCAAGAATTATGGCCTCTCTCAGGAGCCAATCGGTGGACAGGTCGGAGAGGGATGTGTAATTAAGTTGCAAATGCATTAGAGCAAGTTTAATAGTTTAAGTAAGCTACTCGTCAACTGTCGGGCGTAACGCCGGCCGGGCCCGCTTATTATTTATGGCATAGCCGCATGCGGAGTCAATTGCGGCATCGCGCGTGGCCTAGTCGCCCGCCAAGAAGGGCGTGTTGTGAGACACTCATTTTATTCTCTCTCATCCACGTAAACATGAGCCGGCTAGTCGCTCATCATAATACTGCTCTTAGCTAGACGTATGGAGTATGTAGTAATCACTCTGCGGCTTGGTCGGCGCTTATGGGTGTGTTTAGAGGCCAAACGTTTGGCCAAAATTCTGGTATTCTGGCCAAAATTTGGCACTTTAGCGAACCGAAAATGCTTTGTAGACGCGTTTAGTTTGTTAGTGGTAAATATTATCCTACCATGCCGTAACTAGGCTCAAAAAGAATCGCCTCGTAATGTACATCTAAACCGTACGATTAGTTTATTTTTTATCTACATTCCATACTCCTGGACATGCGTCTTTTTGTACCCTACTAATGCACCAAGTTTTCTTTTCTACATCCGCACCAAAAATCGTCTCTCACCGAGGAGTCCTAACTTTGTCCACACAACAATTGTACCTGGGAAAGTAACATCTTTCAAAATTAACACTTCAGATTTAATCTCAGCTTTCTCTCTCCTTACTCACTCATAAACCAAGGGTCAAGATTGGTTGTGTCAATCTTAGGCCAATTTCAATGGAGAGTTTCACCTTCGGTTTCCAAGATGTGAAACTTTTGGCATGAAAATAGATATCTTTCTCAATGCACGTTTCATAGGCTCAAGGGTCCCACGATCTGTCTCTCATTGCATGGTTTAATTGCATAGTTCCATGGTGAAACACTATTTGTGTCTCAATGGGGTTTCACACCGTTTCCAACGCATGTGAAATAAGTGCCCGGAAGGTTTCACCGTGGTGAAACTTTTCCTTCTCTCCCTAGGAGTTTCATGCAAAAGTAAATTTTTATTGATGTGGCGCCGCATTTAACGTGCATGAAACACTCATAAAACTCCCATTGAGCCGCCCGCACCCCTAACGAAAGTCTGACGCTGTGCCGCGTTAATCACGCGCGTGAACCAAACTCACGCCCACTCCATTGTCCAAGATAGAAACAAAAATCAACCGTGGTGTGCATGCACGGGACATTGCTATTTTTTGAGTCCAATATAGTCCAATATAAAACCGAGAATCGGCCCGCCAGCCCCACATGCAAATAACCTCGCGTGCGGACCCGCCCCGATAAAGGAGTTCATCGAGGATGCCTGTCGGGAAGAATCGCATGGACGCCTACGGAGGTGATGCCTACACGGAGGTGATTGCATCAACGGGCGAACAGGGCCTTGCGCAGACGCGAGGTCTTGTTCGACCCTCCTTTGCCGAGGCGAGCATCCGCCACATGCCGGGTATACTCGCCCCTCTCTTGCCTTCTTGAATCTTGATGTGTGAAAATAATGGAGATCTGAACCATTTTGGCTATCTAGAAAAGGGTTCCTATACCAATGGCGAGTGGAAACCGGGCCGACGATGACGCCGAGATGCAGCCCACGTCGATGTGCACTAGATGGATTCCGTCCCAATTATGGTTTGTACTTGTACTCCGTTGCTCGTTGCTCCCTAGCAATCTCCCTAGCAATCTTTAGTGCCAAATCTTTAGTTGCTCACGGGGGCTGCCCGCACCACGCCCGCTTGCCACGCCTAGCGGTGAGGCGGGCTCGCCGCACCACCGCCGACCGCGCATGAGGTCCGCCAAGCCCGGCCTCCTCCACGGCGCCTTATCCTCAGCGCCTCACCGCCCGGCGGGACTGACCTAACCTAAAGCGCGCGGCCATGCCTTTGTTGACGCCCGCCGCCGGCCGGCGATCGCGGCGCGTCTTTGCGGTCGTGTGCTCCGGCCGGCCCGATGGGAGGGGCGAAGGGCCGCACGCCGTTCACGTTCAACGTCAAAAGGGTCGATTTCATAACGGTTCGCGGCATGAGGCCATATTTCATACGGCGTGTGAATTCCGGGTTATATTTGGGGCGTGTGAATACGGGTCAAATTTCATAATTTCTCCACGCAAATATAGGTGCCTTTGCTCGTAGGCGGTTATTGGTGCGGTGCAGTCCGCTCTATTTCGATCAAAAAAATCAAATAGAGGTCCTTGTAGCTCACAAAGTCCAACTCTTTTTTTGTCATTATTTTTACGTTGGAATTATTGATGGAGAATTACTCCTTAGAAAGGAGAATAGAAAAGAAAAGGCAAAAAAAAAATTAGCGTCATTTGTACCCGGGGAGAGGGAGCATATGACAACACATCTCGTGAGTGGAGAAGAATGTGAAGAAAATCTAACTAGCTTTGATGGCTCGGTTGTTTTCAAGCTTGTGATTGATCTAATTGGTTTGAGGATTGGTTGAATCACGCGCCCCGTTTGGATCCCGGGGTTAGAGCCGCTTTGGGCTAGTTTTGGCTCAACTAGCCCCAAAGGGATTCAAACAGATGAGCTAGATTAGGCTAAATGCAACTAGCCCTCCTAAAATCACTAGCCGGGCCGCCCCCATGGGAGTGCGGGTGAGCGACCGCTCCCCGCCTCCAAATCATACTGAGCCTCCAAAATACAATTTATTACCTTACCCGTATATATAGTCTCTAGCTAGTTAGCCCAATAATAATAGCAAGGTAATAGCCCAATAAAAAATGATCCTGGCCGCCGGTGGTGGCTGTTGAGAATCCGCCGTAGGACCACGAACCACCGAGCACACAAGAAGGCGTAAAGAGAATGTTGGGAGGAATGGAGGCTCTCTATATTATAGAGTCACTTACATGGATGATCTTTTACAATGGGGGCTAGCCCCTATTTATATGGAGAGGCCATGGGTAGCACTCCCTAAATATCTCCTCTAGATATTTCCTCCCTAGACATGTCCACTACACTCTAGAGTCTTCTCATATACACTAGAGTCACACTAGAGTCCACCATACTCTAGACTCTTCTTTTATTCTCTAGAGTGCTAGATATTTTCCTCCTTGCTTTGAGATTTACCCATACACATGATTTCACAACACTCTCCCTTGGGTGAATCGCGCATGTGTACATGCCTCGTTAAAAACTCCCCCCAAAAACCCAGTGGGAAAAAAAGGGTAGGAGAAAAGAGTACATTCACACGTGCCGCCCATGTTTGCACCTCGTTGCCTCGTTAAAAACCTTGCATGAGAAAACCCAAAGGGAAAAACTCATCAAGGAAAAAAAAAGAGTACAACAGCTTGATGCTTCATTAGTCTTCGGGACCGACTTCGTGATCTTGGTGGATCACGCGACCATGGGCTATGTTCTTGGGGGTATGTCTCCCCCTAAACCCCGCAACTCTCTCGAGCATGCTCATGCCAATTCCACGGACACACTTATAGAAACTAGAGGCGGGCAGGGACTTGGTGAAGAAGTCTCGCAAGATTGTCACATGATCTTGCTTGCTCGGATCTTTATTTCCCCGCTCTTACGGAGCTCATGGGGATAAAAAGAACTTTGGAGCAATATGCTTTGTGAGATTGCTCACATAGCCCATGTGCATCCGTGCAACACATGCTTTGCATTATCTTCATAGATAATGGTGGGAGTGTCGGCGACGTTTAGACCACATGACTTCCTGGATGTGGTTAATCATCGTCGCATGACCAAACACATACCAGATGGCAATTGTCTCTTAGTGGTTGGATGATGTGGCAACCAAGGTCTATTTCATAGATCGCCATAAAATGGTTGCACCACCACGAGAGATACGTAACGATCTAGGATTTGGCCTTTATGCGGGTCGATATTTAGCCAATATCCACATACCCTACCATGGTTGGGATTTGGTTCTTTCAGAACCACGGACCAAGGTCTTAGCACCGACTTAATATCTTCTAGTTGTACCTTTTCCCATTAATTTGTTGCGAACGTAATATTAGCCCTTGTGTAGTTAAGCTAGGTACACCGGGTGCTTAATGGTGCTTAAGTAGGGAACTTCGTCCCAACTGCAACTCTTGGTCCGGATGGGACCGATCCACTTCTAGGGATTGGCCCACCATGGGGATTTTAGAGGGAGGTACATGCCCAAAACTTTACCCCCTTCATGGATCGGGTTTATGAACCCTCCTTCGGGGAGGTTCTTGAGCTGCTGGCTCAAGCGGGATTTGGTTTATCCAAATCCTTCATCATGTGTAATCCCTCTTCGGGAGGGATTTACTCAAATGGTTGAACCACATCCTTTCGGATTATTTCAACCCATACCACAACCGCCGTAGGCGGACATTTGTGTTTTTGATTCGTCCAGGGGATCTTGGGTCCTTCAGGGACTCCATATGGATTTCGAATCAAGTGACCCATATAAGTATGTGTTGACGTCTGTTATCCTATGTTTTTATATGTCAACAAGAGAAGAAATAAGGATATAAAATTGAATATATAATAAGTTTAGAGGTTATTACTAATGAGTTCCACAAGTTTTGGTGATTTATATCTTTTCGGGGACTTAACAGTAAATGCCGGAAAACCGAGAGAAAACCCCCAAACAATAAGGAGAATTACCAAAGAAGATTTTCAATCCGAAAAGTGAACTAAAACATTCTAGAAGGTACCGGAGGACACCGAAGAAACCCGAAGTCGTGGAGGAGATGGGACACCGGCGCCCACCACCCCTCCGGGGCCGCCGTGGGACCCTCCGTCACCCTCAGCTTCCTATGTCGGTTCACTACCGACCTTGTGGTTGTATCTACGCCGTTGTTGAAGGTCGGTTTGATCTAATGGTCATCGCTCATCGCCAAGGACTATATAAGAAGACCATCTGTCCCTAGGGTGAAACCCTAACTCATTGTAATTCATTATCAATCCATTGTAAACCAAAGTCGCGTAGTAGAAGAGAGTTTCTCCACCGTAGATTAGAGTTAGCTACAAGTTCTAGTTCTAGTTCATCTAGTTCTAGTTCATCCAAGTTGATTAGCGCATTTATACAATTAGAGCTGGGTGTGCCTACCCCTAGTTCTCGATCTTCAAATACTTCGGTATGAATTATCTTGTATCAATTACTTTGCACTTAATTAATAATATGTGTTTGTTTGCTATGTTCTTACTTTATTCTAATAGTATGATTGATATAGATGTAGTTTATGATAGATATATGTATCTATTTGTAGAGCGCCTAATTCAATACTCGAGTGGGTTAGGTGGTAAAGATAATTATGTAAGCGTGGTGCTTATATATGATTTACCCGCAAATGCACCTTATATTCCTGGCCGTGTGGTAGATCGCGGGCGCGTGATGCACTGTTGAGTCCTTTGGAATCCACCCTCCGTTTATAAGACACGTGGACAATGATTATGGGGAATATCTTGTTTCACTCTTGATTTTCCTTGATAGTCGTCCTGATACATGATCTAGAGTCTACTATGCTATAAATGATAACATATGCCTTAGAGTAGATGTAATGACTTAGTAGATTAAATGCTATAGATGAATTCGACTCTTGTAGTCCTATGTTAAGTCTAACTTAGTAGTTAATCTGCCTCGTATGTGATGCCTCCGCCTTTATTTATCATTATCATATCTTTATCATTATTGGTTTAACCCCCCGCTAAAGTAAGCACTAAAGTGAGAACCTCTCACAAGTATGCCACTTATTAATCATGTTTGCACCCACCTTAGATTATTCCTCCCTGTGGTAGAATATAAATGATAAAACCTGGATTACTCCCTGAAATGAAATGCTGGGGTATTTATATCAGGTAAACTAGCTTGCGGATAGACCTTTTATATTTATTTTCTTAGATTGCAACAACACATATCACAAGTATCACATATGCATTTCCTAGCATTACTGCTGGGGATGACAACCTAGCACATAGTAGTGTTAAGAGATGAACCACACCGAGTATCTTTTTGATGGCATATAGCCCGAGGTGAGATTAATTCCACCTTAAGTTATAGTGACATTAGATTTACCAACCGTCGTGGTCTAATACCACCGTCCACACAAGAATGTCCGGCTAATGCGTGCTTCGATGGCCTAGCTCTAGAGACAATGGCACAGGATTTATACTTTGGTCGGGGCAAATCGGGCTCCCTACTCCAAAGTGATCACTATCCGAGCTCAAATGCTCATACCGGGCTCAAGACAAGCAAGGCGAGAGAGGGAGAGGGGCTCCCAAGTCTTTTTGATCGAGGCGAGTGCCAATATCGTGGGTGAGCGTGCGAGGGTGAAGAGTGAGAACTGATTCGAGAGTCACTTGCCCCAACCTGCAGGGCCTACCTCCCCTTTATAGTCGCAAGGGGGGCAGGGACATCGCCTTCCTCCGGACCGAGGACTTCGGAGGAGTAGAGAACGTGTGTACAGAGTATGGAGCGTGGCGAGAGCTTGGATGAGCTCTTGACGTGGGGGCGCGAGAGGTGTCTTCGAGCCCCCGGGTGCTTTGGATGCTGAAATTGGTCGCCGCCGCACGCGGGAATCGCGGTTTGGGCGGTGGTCGGTCGTCGCCTTGTCTCTAATCGTAGTTGGAAACCGTCTTCTCGGTATGGGATGCGCCCATGCCATGGATGGGCGTTGTACCGTATGTACCCGCCGGCGCCGTAAGCGAACTGTTGGAGTCGACGGGGTACGACGAGATGGTCAAATGACCTCTCCCCTCGCCTCTCGTAACCCCGCATGGCTACGGTGGGACCGCCGTGGGGTGGTTGGGCTTGTCGAGAGTTGTTGGCCAACTGCACCGCAGCATCGGAAGGACGAGCTCTCCCGGGTTGCTGCGTGTAGGGCTCGGCCGCGTGGGGGAGCTCGAGTGGTTCGGAGAGAGGTCCCTGGAGGAGAGCTCTCACTGTGGGTACGAGGAAACCTCTCTTGATGAGAGCTCGTTTGGAGCGGTCCGGGAACCTTCTGAGGCAGAGCTCGCGCGGGGGAGCTCATGGGGTCCTTTCAGTATGCAGGGGAGCTCCTCCACGGTGGAGACCTCGCGTGCCGGAGTCGACGCTTGTGTCTTGGATCCCGGAGCGCCGTCCGTGGATGGTGGCTTGAGAGTTCGGGTAAGGGCGTCCCGAATATCGATCCCCACAGAGCCCCGAGCCGCCCGGGTGACATAAGATCTCTCCCAGCGCTGTTCTCGCTCGACGACCCTCGATTGTGGAGGCGAGCTTATCGGGGATTGGGTATGTCGTTTCGTGGGTGCGCGAAGGCACCTCGCTGGTGTAGCTCCCGAGGCTCCGTGGAGAATGGTAGAGATTCTCGTGGAGGCTTTTTAGAGTTTTTCGTGGGCTCAAGACCCGTTCCTCGCGGTAGTCCACGGAGGCGGTGAGCTTCGGCCCGATTTTGCCTCGTTAGCTGAAATCGAGCGCCGGTGAGCTACGCCAAATCGGATGGTCCGGTGAGGTTCGAGCTCGTTAGCTCGTTTGTTCGATCAGCCGGTGGATCAACCTCAGTTCCGAGAGCTCGACTCGACATTCTCGAGCCCCGAGTATTGGCGGGGGTGTGGGGCTTCCTCGTCGGGGAGGTTAGCCCGAGTCGGTCGTAGCTCTCACCGACCTGCACGCGCGCACGCATAAGCCCCTGCCCTTTCGGGAGCTCGGGCGGGGGCCGCCTGCCGCCCTATTGCTGGGCGCTCCGCCGTGGTGTCTCCGGCGCTCTCGGAGCTCACGAGGTGAGCCGGCCTTCAACCCCGAGACGATGTGCTCGCGTCGCGAGCCCCGATGCCGCGGAGCTCGACGGTTTGACCGCTGCGTGAGCTCTCAGATTTTTACCCGTTGGATAAAATATAGCCGCTGAGATCTTACCGTTAAGATTCTACCGCTGGCCAGAGTTATCCCACAATGTCGCGGCCGTTCGGCTTCCGCCAGTGTCGGACGCTGCGGCGGTTTCGCTGGAGTTGGTTCTGGAGGATCGTGGTGCGTGGTGGGCCCCCCGACGGTTTCACCTCGTCGCCTCCATCGTGGTGGAGCTCTATAAATAGCAGGAGATCAGGGAGCGGATTTACCTTTCCGCTTCTCGCCTTCCCTGCGCACGCACAATCAGAGAAAGAGAGAGAGAGAGAGAGAGAGAGAGAGAGAGAGAGAGAGAGAGAGAGAGAGAGAGTCCGATCGCCGCCGCCCCTCGCCGAACCAATCCCCGCCCCCCGTCTTCGCCGGGCGACTCCGCGCAAGAGGATGGGCTCGTGGAAGCCTTCGGTGGCGTCGGTGGGGCTGATCGAGCGGTGCAGTCTCGTCGGTGGGCTGCCGTTCCCCCGGACGGAGGCGAAGGAGTGGATTCTTTCGCCAAAGACGCACGCGGAGCCGAATCCGCCGGAGGGCTACATCGTCTCATTCATCGTGTTCCACGAACGCGGCTCGGCTCGCCCCGCCGACGACTTCTTCCTACGGATCGCCTCGCATCAGGGCATCGAGCTCCAGCACTTGACGCCCAACGGAGTGCTCTGTTTCTCCGCCTTCGTGAGGCTCTGCGAAGGGTGGTTGGGGATTCCCCCCAACTGGGAGCTCTTCAAGCACTATATCTACGCCAAGATCCAGCCACTCGCGAGGGGAGGAGGGCCGGCCCCGATCGCCTGCGTGCCGCTGCAGCTGCGCGGGGGGAAGGTCCGCGAGACCTTCCCGGTTGACGACTTCCCGACGCAGAACACCAGTGGCGGGAGGAGTGGTTCTATCTGAAGAACGACGACTCCTTCCCGCTACCGCGGTACACCGGCGCATATCGACCCGGGAGCGAAGCCGTGGCGCGAGGGCCCGCACGCCGCACGATGGGGGACGGACGGCGGCCGTGGAAAGATCAAGGCGCCCGGACGCCGGGTTGACAAGAACCACATTGTCGAGGCCTCGGCTCCGCCGGGTCGGTGGTTCCCTTCGCCGGGGTCCCCGCATGTGGGAGATGGTGGAGGAGAAGTCCCCGCTCGTGGGGGACGCTGAACGCGCCCTGTGCCCGACGATGACCAAAGTTGAGTTCTATCTGACCCCGGGTGACGAAGACGGCGGGAGGGAACCGAGCTCCCGATCCTTCCGAACGCTGAGACGCCAAGCGCCGTGAGTGCCCCGCCGCCGCGCCTGAGCTCTTTTCCCTTTTCTCCCCTTGCGTGGTCGCTTTCGAGCTCTCTTAACGAGCTTGAGTTTTGTAGGTTGGCGTGGTACGCCCGGGTCCCAACCCCCACTTCTCGGGCCGAGACCGTGCCTGCCGGGCCGCGATCCCCTTGCGCGCAGCGGGATGCCGCTCGTCCCGGCGGGGTGACGAGCCGGCCGGCCGAGGAGTTCGGCGCATGAGCCGCCGAGGGGGCCTCGACGCCATCCGCCACACGGTCGGGGAAGCCGGGTCCTCGCTGGGCCCCACGAGCTCTCGTGACGCCGGGTCGTGGCTGCGGGCGCGACAGCCTCGCCCGCAGCCTCGGCCGCCCTAACGCCCGAGCCTCGGTTGAGGGCCGAGTACTCCGCTCAGGGGCCAAGAGCACCGCCAAGGCGGAGGCTCGGAAGAAGAAGAAGACAAAGAGGGTGGCCGTCGGTGAGTCCTTCGTTCTCACGCCGTCGATCGACGGCCGCGGTTGGTTTGCGATTGACGTGTGTTTGGTTGTGCCCGGGCGGCGCCGGACTACCATGAGAAGCGGCCAAGATGGAGGCGTCCAGCCGGCCGGCGTGAGCTCGGGCTCTGAGGCGGCGGGGCCCGACGCCGTCGGGCGAGCTTGATGTTGGCGACCTCGAGCTGTGCCCGTCGCACTCGAGACGACGAGCATGATGGCGCCGGCCGATGACGAAGCTCCACGGGACGAAGCTCGGGCGGCGAAGCTTCGACGCCGATGGCGGCGACGGTGGCCGCGATGACGGGGTCCCGGATGATGGTGCTTTTCCCTTTCAAGGGGAACCTGTCGACCGGGCGCCGCCGACGTCCGGACTTCCAGCGCCGCGGCCTCCGTCGGCGTCGACGCCATCGCGGGCCGAGTGCTCAGGGCCGCGCGAGCTCTTCGACGAGGCCACCGTGGAGCGTGGAGAAAGGGACCTGCGAGGGTCGAGACGGGCCCCCGGGAGGACGCCATCGCCGAGCACCCCGTTGGCAACGCCGCTGCCGAGGGTGAAGGTGCAGCCCACGAGGGGCCACGCGCCCGAGGAGGAGGAGGTCCCCGCGGAAGACCTCGCGAGCAGAAGTCGCCGGCCTCAACGCCACCGACGCCGCAGGGTGCGGTTCCTTGCCACGACGATGATGGACATCGACGGGCGAGGGTGCCGGTGCGGTGTCGCCCGCGAGCGCCCCCGGGCGACGACGTTGCTCTCCCGCCACCGCGGCCCGATGACGCCGCGCAGCCCGCCGCTCCCATCCGAAGGGCCGGCGTGTGCGCCCCGCCTTGCCCAAAGTTCGGATCGTTGTGGCACTAGATGTCCCCCTTGTGTTTTGCCGAGATGTTGACGTGCTTCCATTCCTCGGGCGTGCGTGACTCCCTCGGGGTATAACCAGCTAGCGCGGCTCTCGCTGAGGGCCAGCGGTCTTATTGGCAAGCTAACGGCGGCGTGCGCGGACATGCGCGAGGAGATTGACACGACGCAGCTTTAGCACCGGTTCCTCGAGCGCCGGGTCGAGGAGGTCGTGGAGTACGCTCGTGAGGCGGAGGACCGGACCCCCCGTGAGGCCCAGGAGAGGGTGGAGGCAGTGCTGCACGCGGCGGCGCAGAAGGAGGAGGAGCGCGAGCTCGCCCACAAGCGGCAGCGCGAGAAGATGCAGGAGGAGCTAGACTCCCTCCGTGGGATGCTCGAGAAGAAGGAGCTTGAGCGCCAGCCGGAGCTTAGAGCGGAGTCCCCGCGGAAGGATAAAGAAGAGCTCAAGGAGCAACTTGGTCATCGTGGACGCCGAGCTCGGGTGAGTGCTCTTGCTCTTTCTCTTTGTCGCTTGTTGATCATTCGGGGGGTTGATCGTCGGGACTTCACCCTCGACCGCCAAAGCTTCGAGCTTTGGTGTGAGCTCCGCGCCTCGGAGGCGAGAGGGTCCGGCTCGATTCCGAGAACTATGAGTTCGTATAACGAGCAAGAGCTCTACGACGAGCTATGGAGTAAGCGGGAGGCCATTTCCTTTTTGTGCTCGTGGCTTCACGGCTTGTGTTCGACCTCGACCGCCCTTTGGTTGCGGTCGAGAAGGAGAAGATCCCGAAGGCGGAGCGGGAGGCCGAGGACAAGAGATGGAGCTCACCCGCCTCTCGAAGCTTCTCTCCAGCACATGCAGCTCGGCAAAGAGGCAAGGGAGGAGGACCCGAGGCGACCATCGAGCCCGCCGGCATGCGCTGAAGGAGCTCGGGACCTTCGGGAGCGGCCCGCCAAGGCCACAGAGGAGGCCGAGCTCACGGCGCGCCCTCCGCGAGGGGCCTCGCGACCGCCGTCGGATGTTCGCGATGTCCTCGGGTGGAGGACGCGGCGGATCCGGGCGGAGCGTGTGTTAGCGCCCCGCAAGGTGAAGGAGGACGCGCGTGTGGTGCATAAGGCGGTCAGCCGCTCTCTCCCACTACCCCAAGTTCGAGGTCGACCCTGAAGACAGGAGGGCAACTCGGCGCCGACGATGCCGACACCGAGCAGAAGTCCGCCGCCGCCGAGGCCGGCCACGGCGGAGCCTCCGCCGAGCTCTCTGCTTGCCGCCGGAGAGCTCGAGGTCTCGAGCCCCCTGGTGAGGATGGAGGAGCCGAAGAGCCTGCTGAGGAGGAGGAAGCCGCGCGCGACGCCTCCGCCCGACGCCGATGGACCAGATCCCCCGCACAGAGTAGGAACTTGAGGCTTGGCCTTTGATGAATCGCTAAGTCCTCGAAAGTCGAGGCGCCTTGTAAAAACTTAAGTGGTTATGTTTCGCGTAAACTCGTGTTTGCCGCGCTTTCTTTCCCTTTGTCGGGCTTCACTCTTTACTTTCGACTTTTTGTATGAGCTCTTGTTTCGGAGTTGGATGACGGGCCGTTTCCTCGCCGCGGGGCGCTGGAGGTCGTTTAGGCAAATCGGCCATGTTCTCTAGTGGCGAGCTCATAAGTTAGTCAAGCTTTCAGTGACGCCGCTTTTGACTAGGAGAAGAAGCGCCGCTGCTCAAGGGTTTGAGCTCGTCACGAGCTCGAGTCAGGGATTTTGGCGAAAAAATCGGTTTGTGAAAAACGTGGGGTGTGCACCCCGCCCTCGTGAGCCCCGAAAGCAGGGGGGCGGGCTTGGGGACGGCGGCCCGCCGTTGCTCGGGACGCGTGGAGGAAAAGATTCGAGATGCTTGCACATATTTTTGCATCGATTTTGTGCTTTTATTGAGCCTCGTGGCTACAAGATTTCGAAATACACTTAGGGATAGAAGCGACGAAGCTGTTCGATGTTCCACACGCTTGGTGAGGACTCAGCCTTGGTGGTCTTTTTGAGCTTGTACGCGTCCGGCCTCAAAGACTTGGTCGATAGTGAAGGGCCCCTTCCCACGGTGCCGAGCTTGTGCTTGTCCTTCGAGCCTCGACTCGACGCAGAACGTAGACGCCGACGCCAAGGCTCATCCCTTGACGTGGCGGTCCGGGTAGCGCCCTCATGGACCGCAGTACTTGGCGGAGTGGATGAGGGCGATGTCACGAGCTTCGCCGAGCCGATCGGCCGCGGCCTTCGAGCCGTGCTTGATTGTTGCGCTTTGTCGGGTCCGACCCGGGCGAGCCGTATTCGAGGTCGGTGGGGAGCACGGCCTCGATCCGAAGACGAGGAAGAACGGTGTTCGCCCCAGGCCCCTCGCTTTGGTGTTGTGCGCAGGCTCCATACGATCAAGGAGCTCGGCGGAGCCACCCGGCGGGCGCGACTTCCCGAGCCTCTTGAAGATGCGTGACTTTACGCCTGTAGGATCATGCCATTAGCTCTTTCTACCTATCCGTTGGTCCTCGGGTGGCCGACGGCGGGCGTGTCGATGCGGATGCCATGGTCGCTGCACCAGGCCGATGAAGAGCTCTCCTACGGTTCGTGCCATTGTCGGTGATGATAGAGTTCGGGACCCCGGGCGTGGATGAAGCCGGTGAAGAACTTGACGGTTTCTTCTTCAGCACCGCGATGGGCATGACCTCGACCCACTTGGAGAACTTGTCGATGGCGACTAAGAGGTGCGTGTATCCCCCGGCGGTTTTCTTGAAAGGCCCGACCATGTCGAGCCCCCAAACCGCGAACGGCCAAGTGAGGGGGATCGCTTGGAGGGACCGCGCCGGGAGGTGCGGCCTGTTTGGCGAAGAACTGCAGCCTTCTCGCAGCCGTCCGATGACCTTTGATGGCGCTCCACGACGGCGGTTGGCCAGTAGAAGCCTTGACGAAAAGCTTTTGCGACGAGCTCCAGGGGTCACAGGGTCGCACTCGCCCTGAAAGTGGATCTCTTTGATGAGCTCTTCCCCGCCGAAAGTGATGCAGCCGAGGACGCCGGGAAGCTCCGCTGGCCTGAGAGCTCTTCTCTCCAATGATGGCGAAGGACTTGGCCCAACGCTCTAGACGTCTGACTCCTCCCGCCCGGGGGAGCGGCCCCTCTCGAGCCGTAGGAACAAATGGATCTCGCCCGCCGGGTCCGGGGGGGGGCGTGGTCGACCCACCCGAGCCCGCCCCCCGAGCGCCCGGGCTTGAGCTACGACTAGGGCAGCTCGCGCCGGACGAAGTCGAGCCCGTGGGGGCGATCTCCATGGGGTCCGAGCTCGTAGTGCCGGCCGAGGCCGCGGCCCGCCGCGGAGGGTTCCTCTTTGAGCCAGATCGACGGTGTCGTGGTCTAATACCACCGCCACAAAGAATGTCCGGGCTAGTGTGTGCAACGATGGCCTAGCTCGAGAGACAATGACACAGGATTTATACCGTTCGGGCAAATCGGGCTCCCTACTCCAGTGTGATCACTATCCGAGCTCAAATGCTCATACCGGGCTCGCATGCAAAATGCGAGAGAGGGAGGAGAGCTCCCAAGTCCCTTTGATTGAGGCGAGTGCCAATATCGTGGGGATGGAGAGGAGGAGTGGAATGCGAGTGTTGCTTCGTTTTTCGTTGCCTCAACCCGCAGGCCCGCCTCCCCTTTATAGTCGCAAGGGGGACAAGGACACTAATTCCCTCCGGATAGAGGACTTCTGAGGAGTGGAGAATGCGTGTACGGAGTATGAAGTGCGTGAGAGCTCTCGGCCGAGCTCCTAACGTAGGGCGAGAGCTGTCTTCGAGCTCCCGGGCGGCTTGGATGCTGAAATTGGTCGTCGTCCGACGCGGGAATCGCGGTTTGGGTGGTGGTCAGGCGTTGCCTTGTCCCTAATTGGAGTTGGAAACCGTCTCCTCGGTATGGGATGCGCCCATGCCATGTATGGGGGTGTGGTACCTGGTATGTACCCGCCGGTCACTGTAGAGGAGCTGTTGGAGTCGATGGAGTACGACGGTATGGTCGAATGACCTCTCCCCGTCCCTGTAACCCCGCATGGCTACAAAAGAGTCGCCGTGGAGTGGCTGGGCTTTGTCGAGAGTTGTTGGCCAACTCTGTACTGCTAGACCGGGAGTCCGAGCTCTCCCAGTGCTGCCCGTAGGGCTCGCCGCGCGGGAGCTCGGGTTAGTTTGGGGAGAGGTCCCTGAGGAGAGCTCTCGCCGCCGGTATGATGAGAACTCTTCCGATGAGAGCTCGTTCTGGGTGGTCCGAGGAGCCTTCGTAGGCAGAGCTCGCGTAGGGGAGCTCATGGGATCCCTTCCGTACGCAGGGAGCTCGTCTATGGTGGAGACCTCGAGTGTCTGGGGTTGATAGTCGCGCAATGGGTCCCGGGAGCGCTTTCGTCTGTGGGCGGTGGCCCGAGAGCTCGGATGAGGGCATCCCAAATATCAAACCCCACGCATGGCTTGTGTTGTTCGTGCATGAAGACGCCAGCGGGACCGCAATCGCCCGGCGAGCTTGGCGAGGACGCCGGGCGCCGTTGTTGACGTGGCGGTGGATGGGGTTGACCTCGAGCCCGTGGAAGTGTTCCTCGAGCTCGCACCTTCGATGATATGCGATCATCTTCGGGTTGACGCAATGACTTCCTTCATGACCTGATTCTTGACGAGCTTGGAGTCGCCTCGACCTCGAGGTGCCGGACGCCGAGCTCAAGCAAGCAATGCGCAAACCATTGACCCGAGCCACTCGGCCACATTGTTGGATGCCGGAAAGTGTAGGCGGATAGAGTACTTCATGCGCACCTTGCTTGGGAGATGAAGACGAGCCCGACGCCGCCGTATTTCTTCCACGTGATCCGTCGAAGTACAAACAATCCAAGACTCGATGTCGCCGGGGCCGGGCGGCCGCTCCACCTCGGTCCACTCGGGCGATGAAGTCGCTAGAGCTTGCGACTTGATGGCGTCTCTCGGGGACGGAGATGTCGGGCCCCATGAGCTCGACGCCATTGGCGGGCTTCTCGTGATCGTGTGCGGCCGTGTTTGGAGATCATGGGGAGTCCGCCAGCGCCGCCCCGTGTGTGCGGGAGGCGAACCGTCGCCTCCCGGCTATAAGTCCGAGGGCTCGAGCCATGGAGGTGGCGTCCCGTTTTCTTCCTCCAGCCTTCCTTCTCTCTTCCAAATACCCGCTTCGTTTTGGAGATGGAGGGCAAAGGATCTTCGATGCCGGAGGCCCGGGGGAGGGACGCCGTCATCGGCAGGAGGCGGGCTCGCCCTCCCGCCACCGCCCGCGTCGCCGGCTAATCCCGACGCCGCCGGGCCATGCCTCCTCCTCCAGCCTCCGGCCGCGCTCCTCCTCCGCCCCCGGGAGAGGCAATGATCGCCGAAGCTCCGCCTCAGCCTCGGCTGCGCCGAGGCCAAGGGGATGCGAGGGCGGCGCTTATCGACGGCCCGGAGCAAGAGCTCACGATGCGGCGCATCCAAGGCGAGAACGCCGATCGGTTCGCGGCGTGAGTGCTCATCTTCTTGGTCCATCCTTCGGGTCGGTGTTCGCCTCATTGACTTCTTGGTTCTTTCTTCGTAGCTCGCCGAGGAGGCGGATCACCGCGGAGCGGCTCCCCGGAAGTTGCCGTCCCGCGCGCCCGCCGCGGGCGGTGACGGCCCCCGGGCGATGGCGCCGTCGGCGACCGGCGCCGACCTAACGGAGTCCGGGGTTCTCGGACGGAGACTCCCCGCGACCTTCGCCGGCGACGCCGAGGGACTTCGAGGTCGCGGCGGACGAGGTGGTGGCGAACGCCGACGCCGGGCGCCTCGCGGAGGAGGAGTCCGTCCGGTCCGGGTCCGGGCCAAGGCTGCGCCGCTTTGGTCACCCTCGGCGGGTCATCGCCCCTAAGCCGACGCTGGAAGGGACCGCAAGGCTCGTGGGCGTGATGCGACGAAGCCCGAGCTTGGTGCGCCTCGGGCGTCGCTGCCGCTGGAGTCGCCGTAGCTAGGACCCTCCTTATGTTCTTCGCTTTCGTAGTCTCCTACTGGGTTATGTACTCATATCTATATATATATAAGTGATGAACGCGTTCGTGAGGGTTTGGTTTACCTTTGGGATGCCCCTCGCTATTTCGAATGCTTGATGCCAATTTCATCTCACATTGATTTCGTGAACCGAGACGAGGTCTTGATCGCAGCTTAGTCGTAGGGTCGTGAGCTCGCTCGGCCAGGAGCTCGTGCTCGAGTATCGTGATGAGGAGTGTGGGGCAATTTTGCCGACGGGGTTCCCGAGTTCGTAACACTTCGCCGCGGATGACCCCGTCTCGCTTGTCGTTTTATTTACCGGTCGACCCAGCGGTGTAGCCCCCGTGCTTCTTCCTCTCACGGGGCTCGTTTCGGGGATGCTCGATTATCTCCGTGGGTGCGCCGCGGCGCACCCCGGTGTAGCCCCCGAGGCTCCATGGGAATGAGAAGTTCGCGTGGAGGCTTTTAGGAGCCGTCGCGTGTTCGTTTTCCGTTGCTGCGTGGGATCGTAAAGGGGGTGAGCTCGGGCTCGATTTTACCTCGTTGGCGAAATCGAGTGCTCGGTGAGCTGATAGCGGGTAGTTCGGGGAGGTCGAGCGCGAGCTCGTTCGATGTGGCAGCTAGCGGACCGACCTCGTGTTCCAAAGGCACAACCTTTACGGTTCCCAAGCTCGCTCGGGAGCTCGAGGACTAGAGTCTCCTCGTCGTAGAGGACAACCTAAGGTCGTCTTTACGCCTCCTTTGGCGACCCAAACGCGCTTGGGCAGAAGCCCCCGAGCTCGCGCGTGAGCTTGGGGCGCAGAGCCGCCGATGCCGCTTTGCCTTAGCGCCCCCGCTCGTGGTGTTCCCGCGGCCGTCGAACCCCGCGGAGGGCCGGCCTTCAAACCCTAGGACAGGTCGTGTTCGATAAGAGCTCGAGCTCTGCAGTCGTTCGGACGAACTCGCATGTATTTGTCCGCCGTGCTTGCCGCTTTCGCCGCCGCCGCGCTACGCGTCGTTGGGGTGTCCGCCTTAGGAACGGCTAGTCGGGCGTCATATCGCTGTGTGCCATCATGCGAGGTGATGCTCGACATCGAGGCAACCGCACGGAAGATGAAGGTCCTTTGCGGCGCATGCCCGAGGCCCGTGAGAATGGTAGATTCTCGCGGAGGCTTTTTTAGAGTTTTTCGTGGGCTCGTCGACCCGCTCCTCGCGCGGCGGTCCGCGGAGGGGTGAGCTCGGACCCGATTTGCCTCGCTGGCCGAATCGAGCGCCGGTGAGTTGCAATCGGATGGTCCGGGTGAGGTCCGAGCTCGTCGGCTCATTCGTGCGATCACCGGTGGATCAACCTCAGGTTCCGAGAGCTCGACTCTGTTATTCTCGAGCCCCCGAGTACGGATCGGGGTGTGGCGCTCCTCGTCGGGGAGGTTTGCCCGAGTCGGTCGTAGCTCTCGGCGACCCGCACGCCGCACAAGCATAAGCCCCGAGCCCTTTCTCGAGCTCGAGGCATGGGCCGTCGATGCCGCTATTGCTTGGCGCTCCTCGCTCGTGGTGTCCCCGGGCGGCTCTCGGAGCTCACGAGGTGAGCCGCCTTCGAACCTCGAGGCGACGAGCTCGCGTTGCGAAGCTCGATCTGTGGAGCTCGGCGGTTCGACCGCTGCGTAGAGCTCTCGATTTTTACCCGTTGGATAAAATATAGCCGTTGAAATCTTACCGTTAAGATTCTTACCGTTGGCCGGGAGTTATCCCATTAATGTCGCGGCCGTTGGGCATCCGCCCGGTGTCGCGCGCGGTGATCTCGCGGAGTTGGTTCCGAGGATCGTGGTGCGTGGCGCCCCCGCCGGTTTCACCTCGTCGCCTCCGTCGTGGTGGAGCTCTATAAATAGCAGGGGATCGGGAGCAGATTTACCTTTCCGCTTCTCGTCTTCCCCCTCGCACGTATGATCGAGAGAGAGAGAAAGAAAGAGAGAGAGAGTCCGATGCCGCCGTCCGCTCGCCGATCCAGTCCCCTCGCTTCCCCTCGCCGTCGTCGATTCCCGCCGCAAGAGGATGGGGTCGTGGAAACCCTCGGTGGCGTCGGAGGGGCTGATCGAGCGGTGCGGCCGCCGGGCGGGTCGACGCTCCCGGCGAGGCGATGGAGTGGATTCTCCCGCCGAAGACGCACGCTGGTGCGAACCCGCCGGAGGGTTACGTCGTCGTTTGTCGCGTTCCACGAAGGCTTGAGCTCCGGATGCCCGCCGACGACTTCTTCCGGATCATCTCATACCGGGGGATCGAGCTCCAAGACCTGACGCCCAACGAGGGTGTTCTTTGTTCTCTCCGCCTTCGCGATGCTCAGCAAGGGTGGTTGGGGATTCCCCCAACCGGGAGCTCTTCAAGTACTACATCTACGCCAAGATCCGGCCGCTCAAGAAAGGCGGGCCGGCCCCGATCGCTGCGCGTGCCGTTGCAGCCACGCTGGGGAGAGCCCGCGAGTCCTTCCCCGTCGACAAGTTCCCGTCGCGTAACGCGAGGTGGTGGGAGGAGTGGTTCTATCTAAAGAACGACGACTCCTTCCCGCTGCCGCGATAGCCGGCGCACCTTCGACCGGGGAGCGAAGCCGTGGGCGCGAGGGCCCACATGCCGGTACGAAGGGGGATGTGACGGCGGCCGTGAAGATCAAGGCGCTCCGCGACGCTGGGCCGACGGTGAACCACATCATCGAGACCTGCTTCGTCGGTCGGTGGTCCCCCTCCGCCGAAGTTCTCAAGGCATGTGGAGATGATGGGGGAGAAATCCCCGTTCAAGGGGACAACGAACGCGCCAAGCTCGACGACGACCAGGTCGAGTTCTATCCGGGCCCGGTGATGGAGACGGCAGAGAGAGAACCAGAGCTCCCGGGCCCTTCCGAACGCGGAGACGTCTTCGCCGGTGAGTGCCTTGTCGTCTTGCCCGAGCTCTTTTTCTGCGTTCGCGATTGTTTTTGAGCTCTCCTAACGAGCTCGAGCTCGCAGTTGGCATGGTACGCCCTTTCGGATCTCACCCCCCCTACTTACCGGGCCCAAGGCCGGTGCCCGCCGCCGTGCGGATCCCCTTGCGCTAGAAGCGGGGAGACCGCTCGTCCGGGCGGGGGGCGAGCGGCGGCCGAGGAGTCCGACGTTGAGCTGTCGAGAGGGAGGGCTTGACGCCGTCCGCTCACTTCGCCGAGGAGGCCGGGTTTCGTCGGGCCCCACGGGCTCTCAGACGGTGGTCGTGGCCCTGGGCGCGCGTCGGCTCCCGATCCGCAGCCTCCGGGCTGCCCTCGGCGCCCGAGCCCCGGGCCGAGGGACGAGTGCTTCGCTGGGCCAAGACTACCACCAAGGCGGAGGCTCGAAAGAAGAAGAAGACAAAGAGGGTGGCCCTCAGTGAGTTCTTTCGCTCTTCTCGCCAATTGACGGTCGCGGGTCGGCCCGCGACCGACGGCGCTTGGTTGTGATCGTGGCGGCATCCGAGTACCCCGGAAGCGGCTCTAAGACGGAGGCGGCCCAAATTCGGCCCTGGCCGCGAGCAGCTCAGTTCGCAGCAGCTGGACCCCGACGCCGTCGAGCCTCGGTGCCGGCGGACCGAGCTCGCCGCCGTGTTCGAGACGATGAGTATGATGGCCGCCGATGACGAGTTCCCGCTGAACGAGCCCACGGATGAGCGCTCAGCGACGGCGATCGCGGGGATGACGGGTCGCAGATGATGTCAGCCGTTTCCTCCTTCAAGGAATTTGTCCCCCGCGCTGCTGACGCCCGGGACTCGCGCCCCGGCCTCCCCATCGGCCGATCGTCATCGCGACGAGGGCACCCAGGCCGCGAGCTCTTCGACGGTGAAAGCCGCCGCAGAGCTTGGAGAAGAGGGCCCGCGGCGGAGTCGGGACGGGTCCCTAAGAGGAGGTTGTCGCCGAGCCCCCGCTGGTGATAGCGACGAGAGCGGGGGCGCGGCCACGAGAGTGGCGTGCTCGAGGAGGAGGAGGAGGTCCCCGCGATGGGGAAGCGGGAGGGCATCATCGGCCTCAACGCCACCGAGGCCCGCAGGTGGCCGCCTCGCCGCGACGATGATGGACACGACGGAGCGAGGGTGTTGGTGCGATGTCGCGCGGCGAAGTGTTCCCCAGCGCTGATGTCGGCCCCCCAAACCTGCGTTCGATGACGCCGCAACCGATGATCGCATCCGGCGGGCCGACGCGCGTGCTACGCCTCGCCCAGTTCATATCGGTTGTGGTACTCGGATATTTCTCCTTGTGTCTTGCCCAGCGCTCATTTGTTTGACCTCTTCGGGTGTGCAAGACTCCTTCGGGGTATAATCGCTTGTCCCGCTCGCCGAGGGCTAGCGGTCCGTCAAGAAGTCGACGCCGACCGCGCTGATATATGCGAGGAGATCGACGCGACGCAGCCTCAGAACCGGTTCCTTGAGAGTCGGGCGAGGAGGTCCCGAGTACTTGTTGGTATTTGTTAAGGCTACGTAAATAATTAATAATCCGCAGTTTAACGGATATCGGGTGAGCATTTCACCCAGACGTGGTTTTAAATATCGAATCCACGTGGAGGATGGTGTGAGGAATAATTGAGGCCTATAACTAATCCCCGAGTGTCAATCAAGGATGGAAAGGATCAAGAGGTAAGAAGATTTCTATGGTTGTCTAGTTCTCCTTCTTGTAAGTTATGTTGATATTGATCTTAAAGGGATCGTACTCAAGGGAAAGTAAGATCGAAACTTACCATTCCCCCAAAGACTTAGATCCCACGTGTCCTATCTACGGGGCGTGGAATCCAAAGGACTCAATGGTACCGTCACTACCACGATCTACCACGCTCCTACAGTAGGGAGCACTCATAAGTAACTTTGATCTAGGCACCACGCCTATACCTAAGTATACACCTCTAATCTATAGATTCCCATAAATTAGAGTACTCAAAGAGTTATGAACATTAAGAAAAATACTAACACTGAAGATAATATGATACTTACTCAAATAAGAAGTTGCTCCACCATAGAAGTCTTAGGATCAAGTGCCATAGGCCCCCGATCCCGTGAGGTACAAGCGTAGAGGAGTCACCGACATGTCCTAAGTGCTTCCCCTTCTTCTCCTCCACTCACTCTTTTGCTCTCAAGAATAGATCTAGAACTCTAATTAAGTTCTTTGATCTAATCTCTCCTACTTTGATATTCACTCTTGATTAGATCTAATTAGATAGATCTAATCTAGTTCTAATGATATGTCTAATTAAGCTCTAATTACATGTCTAATTCTACTTCACTAATCCCTTAGAGAGAGTTGATCCTTTCTAGGGACCCCTCTACTACTAAGAGTTAATGAGATAGAATAAGATAGTAATGAATTAGGGGTTTAACCCCGAGGCGGGGGTCTTCTTATATAGGCCTTGGCGATGAACGTGAACCCTTGGATCAAACCGACCTTGGCAACGGTGTAGATACAACCTCAAAGTCGGTAGTAAACCCGACCTAGAAAGGTGAGGATGACAGTGGGGACCCACCGGGCGGCCGCCAAAGATGGTGTTGGCGGGCCCGCCATGGTGGGCCCCGCCTGTCCGCCTCCTTCCCGGTGTCTTCTCGGTGTCTTCTAGAATGTTTTAGTCCACAATTCGGGTTGAATTACTTCACGGCCAAGTCTTGTCATCATAGGTCTTGTATATTCCGAACTTTCTCCATTATTCTCTCGCATTTTCCTATTAAGTCCCTGAAAATATATAAATCACCAAAACTCGTGGAATTATGTTAGTTAAACCCCTAGACTTATATTGATATTCAATTTAAGCCCTTTTTCATGTTTAGTTGACTAGTAATTTTATGCTATAACAGGTGTCAACAAGTACGCTCGCGAGGTGGAAGGCCGGGCCTCCCGTGAGGCTCGTGAAGGGGTTGCGGCGCGCGTGAGGCGGCGCGGAAGGAGGAGGAGCGCGAGCCGCCCACAAGCCGCAAGCCGAGAAGATGCAGGAGGAGCTGGACTCCCCTCCCAGATGCTCGAGAGGAGAAGGAGCTCGAGCGCCGGCGCTAGAGCCTCGCGGAGTCCCCGAAGGATAAGGACGAGCTCAAGAGCAAAATTTTAGTCATCGCCGACACCGAGCTCGCGGTGAGTGCCCTCGCGCTTTTGCCGCTTGTTGGTCGCTCCTGGTTGATTGTCTGCCTTCACCCTATGACCGCGCCGCCCGAAGCTTTGGTGCGAGCCCGCGCCTGAGGGGAGAGGGTTCGCCGATTCGAACCATGAGTTCTCGTTTAACGAGCAAGAGCTCTACGACGAGTCAGGAGTGTTTCGGAGGCCATTTTTCGGTGATTTGTGGCTTTACTACTTGTGTTCGACCTGCTTCCCCTGGTTGTAGCCGAAGGAGAAGGTCCTCGGTTAGCGGAGCGGAGGCCGAGGACAGAGGAGCGGAGCTCAACGCCGAGGCCTCTTGAGCACACGCAGCTCGCCGCAGCAGGCGGAGGAGGACCTCGGAAGCTTTAATTATCGAGCCTATCGACGCCGGAAGGAGCTTGAGAACCTTCGCGCCAGCTACCGCCAAGGCCACGAGGAAGCCGGTTCGCAGCGCGCCCACGAGGGTCTTGCGGCCGCCGCTGGGGACGCCCGTGATGTCCCCGGTGGGAGGACGCGCGGATCCGGTGAGCGGGTGCCGGGCCCCGCGCAAGGTGAAGGAGGACGCCGCCGCGGTGCACAAGGCGGTCGGGCCGCCTCCCACTCACCTGGTCCCGAGGCCGCACCCCGTGAAGACGGGGTGGGCTCCGGGCCCGACGATGCCGACACGCGGCGTAAGTCCGCCGCCGCCGGTTGCCACGGCGAGCTCTCCGTCGAGCCTTCAAGCTTGCCGCCGAGGAGCTGGGAGGCTCGAGCCCCTACCGGGATGGGGGTCAAGAGCTCGCCGAGGAGGAGGAGGCCGCGCGTGATGTCCTGCACCGATGCCGATGGATCGGGATCCCCCCGCAGGAGTAGAAACTCGAGGCCCGCCTCTTTGTTAAACCAATTAAGTCCTCGTAGTCGAGGCAAACCGTAAAGACTTAAGTGGTGCCGGTTTCGCGGAAACTTGTGTTTTCTCAAGGTTTCTTTTCCTTTGTCGCGCTTTGTTCTTACTTTCGACTTTTCACATGAGCTCGCGCTTTGGGAGTTGGATGACGGGCCGTTCCCGCCCCGGCCGCTGGGCGCTGGAGGTCGTTTTAGGTAGTCGCGCCCATATTTCCCGCTGGGCGAGCCTCGTAGGTTGGTCGCTTCGCACGCCGCTTGACTAGGAGAAGGAGTGCGTGTTTGTGGGTTTGAGCTTGTCGATGAGCTCGAGCTCGTGGATTTTGCGAGAAAATGGTTTGTGAAAAAACATGGGGTGTGTACCCCGCTCCTCGAGCCCCCGAGCAAAGGCCGGCCTCTGCCGTATAATGGGTCGGCCGTTGCTCAATAAACTATTAACGAAAAAAATGAGCTCGAAAGTGCTTGCAATGCATTGATGCATTCGAAGGACATTTTTCTTGACGCAGCTTGAGGGGTACAAAGCATCTAGATGAATTGAAGAGGGAGAGGCCTATGGGCGTGAAGCGCTAAGAACAAAGCAACCGCTTTAGGGATCCTAGGAGGGATTGACGTAGCTGTTCTTGCCGCGTCGATCTCGTTGTTTGCTTGTCCGCCCTTCGGTTGTAGCCCCCGAGCGAGGTCGAGGTCGAGGTCTAAACGATCGAGCTCGTGGGCGGCCGACGCCCCTCCCGCCCTGCCGGGCGCGGTCAATGCCGAGGTGACTGAGCACCTCCAAACGTGCCTCGCGCTTCTTCCTCCTTCGCCGAGGAGCCGGTAGGCAGGGGTGAGGCTTGAGGTGACCCGCAGCGCCTTTTCGTGGGTTCCGGGCTCCCCACGGAGTAGAGACCCTCCCCGTGGTCACTTTCCCCGCCGCGATCGGAAGGCGGCTCCGGGTGAGCCGGGCTGGTTTGCCCCCGCGCTGAGCCGGCGCTGGGTCCCTGGGATGTACACCGAGATGGCGGACGGACCGCGGCGTCGGTTGATCGCGGACGCCGCCGCACGACGCGCACACGGACGCGCTTCCAGCGAGCGCGTATGGCCCCGGGGTCGAGAAGGTCGCGACACGCCCCGGAATCGCCCACGGGCGTCCGGCCAGCGCGTGAGCCTGTGGTGGGGACCGCGAGGTTCGTGGCGGGTTGTCGCCGCCCGACCCGGGTTGAGAGGTGATGTGGGCGTGACGCCAAAGACCGTCGGTGGTGGCGCTGGGATCGACGGGCGCCGAGGCCGAGCGGGTCGCCGCCGCCTCCCGCCCCCGGCGGCGGCGCGCCACGAGGCCGGGCGGCGGCGCGCCGAGGCCGCTGCCACGCGCCGCGAGGACCCCGGATGCTCTAGACGCCCACGCGGCGCCCGAGGGGGCGACGCTGACCTCGCAGTGATGGAGGGGTGGCCTTCCCCTGCTCCCAAATCGTGACGTAAGTGCCGTGGAGCCGATGTCAAGAATGGGGCAGCAGTCCGCCTCGGCCGGAAGCCGTCGGTCGCTGGGGGTCGCCGACACCGACCGAACCCCGAGGAGCTTGTTCGGGCGGGAATGCCGCCGGCGAGGCAAAGTTGTCTCGTCTGGGGAGGCAGAGGTACGGGTCCCTAGAGTCCCAATGGCAGGGACAGAGCCGGCCGCGCCGCCGTCTGGGTGGGACGGCGGAGGAGGACCATGCCGAGTTCCGCCGGTGGGTCGCGAACCTCGTGGAGCCGAACTGGAGGATCGCGGGTCACCGGGAGCGCGATGCGGGAAAAGCCATCGGAGTGGTGATCGCCACACTAGCGTTGCCCCTACCTACGCGCCAACCGGTCGCGGTCTAATACCACCGTCACAAAGAAAGTCCGGCTAGTGTGTGCAACGATGGCCTAGCTCGGGAGACAATGACACAGGATTTATACTTGGTTCGGGCAAATCGGGCTCCCTACTCCAGTGATCACTATCCGAGCTCAAATGCTCATACCGGGGCTCAGTACAAGCAGGGCGAGAGAGGGAGGAGAGCTCCCAAGTCTCTTTGATTGAGGCGAGTGCCAATATCGTGGGGATGGAGAGTGAGGAGTGGAATGCGAGTGTTGCTTCGTTTTTTCGTTGCCTCAACCCAGAGGCCCGCCTCCCCTTTTATAGTCGCAAGGGGGATAAGGACACTAATTCCCTCCGGATAGAGGACTTCGAGGAGTGGAGAACGCGTGTACGGAGTATGAAGTGCGGTGAGAGCTCTCGGCGAGCTCCTAACGTAGGGCGAGAGCTGTCTTCGAGCTCCCGGGCGGCTTGGATGCTGAAATTGGTCGTCGCCGTACGCGGGAATCACGATTTGGGTGGTGGTCGCGTTGCCTTGTCCCTAATCGGAGTTGGAAACCGCCTCCTCGAGCATGGGATGCGCCCATGCCATGTATGGGGGGTGTGGTACCCGTATGTACCCGCCGGCCACCGTAGAGGAGCTGTTGGAGTCGATGGAGTACGACGGTATGGTCGAATGACCTCTCCCCGTCCCCTCGTAACCCCGCATGGCTACAAAAAGAGTCGCCAGGGAGTGGTTGGGCTTGTCGAGAGTTGTTGGCCAACTGCACTGCCAGACCGAGTCCGAGCCTCCCAAAGCTGCCCGTAGGGCTCGCCGCGCTGGGAGCTCAGGTTAGTTTGGGGAGAGGTCCCGAGGAGAGCTCTCATCGTCGGTAGGATGAGAACTCTTCCGATGAGAGCTCGTTTCGGGTGGTCCGAGGAGCCTTCGTGAGGCGAGCTGCGCTTGGGGGGAGCTCATGGGATCCCTTCCGCACGCAGGGGAGCTCGTCTTACGGTGGAGACCTCGAGTGTCTCCGGGTTGATAGTCGCGCAATGGGTCCCGGGAGCGCTTTCGTTCAGGGGCGGTGGGCCCGAGAGCTGGGATGAGGGGGCATCCCAAATATCGAACCCCCACAGATCGGAGTTTGTCCGAGTTTTTGCTTTGGCCCGCCCGATTAATTTTTAGGATCTTCAGCAAAATTCTCTGGAAGGTTCTTCTTCATACATATAATTTTCCCCGCATAAGATAAAACAAAATAAAGAACAGGGGGTGAACCTTGTTTGAGTATGTGATAATGGGTTCTCAATGCATTAGGTGATGTAAAGGGATCTCTCTTGTTTCCTTATATGATGTGTTTATAGGATTTTTGGCTAGCACCCTTTCTAACTAGTAAAGTCAAAACAATACCAACTTAATAGGAATAACACTGTCTAAGTTTTGGCTAATACCCCCCAAACTAGAGATAGCGGAAAGAAGCACTAGAAAAACTTTTGAAGTTTTGGAAACACATTTTAAAAATAGAAAGATTGACTATGATCTCCCAAACTAGGAAAGTTTTGAAAAACAAAGCCAAGATAAAATTTATTTTTCTCTAAATAGACTACGCCTTCCCAAGAACGGCGCCGTAAATGCTTGTTGATATTTCTTACACGATCCCAATTAGGAAGGCGAAAGAAATATATATGGGATATCTATCTAATCATGTTAGCTTGGATATGGGATTAACCTCATAATCCAACAAAGCGGTTAGGCGGTGTTAGTAGTGGATGTATCATAGTAACATTATCCATAGTGGAGTTAATCTCACTAGGATATGTACTCAAGGTATACCACTCATTTCTAGGCATTACCTATACACTAGTCTCGTCACCCTAGCAATAACGCTAAGAAATGCGGGGCATGGTATTCTTGATTGGCCTTGATAAAAGAATGAACATGATATCCGCAAGCGCCGCGTATAGAAATACCAATTGTAGCACTTCACCGGGAGTAATCCGTGTATCATATTTATATTTTACCACGTGGAAGGGAGTCTATGGAAAGGTAGAGAGAAAAGGATGTCTAAAGGTTTATATATTGTGATTTAAGTATGAGATCATCCTCTTTACAAGATTATAATGCAGAGTTGCCATAAGTATCTAACATTACTCAACAGGATAAGTCACAGGATAAAGATAAATATAATATAATTGATAAATACCCAAGTCTAAGATCATTAAGCTACTAGAATCATACAAGCAATTAGCATGTTATAAATTAGACTAGAATGAATATTCCTAAGATACCCCTAATCATACATGTCAATGAATACTATAATTAGTGCAATACATCTAGCTATCATGGCAAGGTTGGATTACTTCTACACATGGCAAGCATTACCAATGACAAATAAGGACGAAACTTATCCATCACCGTAATTATAGGCTCGACGTGTCCTACATTCGGAGGGTGGATTCCAAAGGACTCAACAGGACTGGCCACTCCCGCGATCTACCACACGGCCCCGAATGTAGGGTGCAATTGCGCATAAACGTTGTATAAACACCACGCTTACACATTGCTTATCACCCACATAGTGATCATCTATATGGATGCTATACAATTCCATGCATAAAATATAAAGCAATCTTACTAAACTAAATATATAATCATAGCAAGCATAAACACATATCAATAAGAATATAATATTTATAAAGATCAAAGCCATAACAATTGTATTCTAGATATAAGAGTACTTACAGATTGAATACAAGAGAGAAGTCTCAAGAACGATCCTTGCTACTTCTTGACTAATCAGGAACTCAAGATGAACTTGATCTTCAACTAGAACTAGTTAGATAGCTAATTACTTCTAGTATGAACTAGGGCTTATGTCTAGACTTGGCCGGACTTGATGGGTATGAGTATGATAATAAAATTGTTATGAGCCTCAGGGGTCACCGGGTCTTCTTATATAGTACTTGGCGATGAACGTCAACCCTTGGATCAAACCGACCTTGGCAACGGTGTAGATACAACCTCAATGTCGGTAGTAAACCGACATAAAAATGTGAGGTCAATGGTGGGACCCACCGGCGCCGCCGTGGTGGATGGTGGCGACCGCCAGTGGGGGCTTGCCACCTTGGCTTCCCGTTTCTTCTCCCCTCCTCTCGTGTCTTCTAGAATGTTTTAGTCCACTTTTTTCGGTTGAATTGATTCACGGACAAGTCCGGTCTTCATAGGCCTTGTATATTCGAAACTTTCTTCATTATTCTCTGCATTTACCTATTAGGTCCCTGTAAAAGTCACGTAATACCAAAACTCGTGGAATTATGTTAGTTAGACCCCTAGACTTATGTTTGGTCTTTGTCTTTAGCCCTTAATTCATGTTTTTAAACTTGTATTTTTATGCTTTTAAGAGGTGTCAACAAGCTCCCCAAGCTTACCTCTTGCTAGTCTCTTAGCAAGACACAAAATATTATAAACTACTTACTTGGATCAGAGTTTCCGCAACGCTATCACACCTTTAAAGTACACATGCTTTCAAACAAAATTTCTCTCCGGATAAAGATAAACATTTTTCAAACTTTTAATTATTCAATTACCTCTTACCTTTTGGAGCCTTATATCTTTTTTTTTTTTCGCAATCTTGATAATTGAAAGATAGAACAGATCAAGTCAAGCACTAAATCTCAAACTCTTTTGATCAACTGTCCTTCCCGGGTTTTTTTGCTGATTTTTAAAAATAAAACTCAAAGTTTCTCAAGATGACTCTCTCTAATCTCTCATTTGTGGTATTTGTGGATCCTTTCTTAGACAATAATATAGTATTTGCCTTACTCTCATAATATATAACATTTTTTTTCTAAGGCATTAATATACTATGCCCTCTTCTCTCTCACCTAATATCTAAAGCTTATATATATGGAGCTCATAGGTAGGAGAAAAATAAAATAATTTTCTTACTAAGCATATATCGTAAATTCAAGTAATGGATCCAAAGATATAAGTCACACCGATCAAGTGGTGCATGTGTATGGTGGATAAAATATGAAGTGATAGAATAAAGTTTGTAGTGAATAGAATAGATGATGGGAAATCTTACTTTTTGCTCCTTTTAGGAATTCTTCTCTCTTTTTATAAACTTTTATAGAGAACCTGGGTTGTATCTCTTTCTTTTTCTCTCTCTCTTTCTTTTTTTTTTTATACAAGAGAGGTGGACTCTGCTGGCCCTCTGACTTGTGTCCATTATTTCCTCTCTTATAAAGATGTGGGTTCTATCGACCCTGGACACTTGTCCATTATTCATCTTTTATTTTTAGAGATGTGGGCTCTACTCGCCCCTCGAACACTTGTTCATTATTCATCTCTTTTCTTTAGGGAGGTAGGCTCTACTCGCCCAGTAGGACTTTTGTCCATTTTTCATCTCCCTTTTTCTTTTTCTTTTTAAAGATACACAACCCAGATCTCTTTTGCAATAACTTTTGAGAGGTATAAATGATGGAGCTTTTGTAAGATATTGGCTAGCAATGAATGAGTGGATAGGTATAGTAAATATTTTTGGTTGTTCTCCCTAATAGGAGTAGAACATTTTTGTTGGCTAGAGTGAGTGGATGATAGTGAAATGGAGTGAGTGGAATGAGTGGAGTGTACATGATCAGCATGACAAGTTTCTAAGGGTCGACAAAGATTGAACTAACTCAATGCAAAAAAAGCAGCCTATATATATATATATATATATCTATATATTTTTCAAAAGGTTTTCCTAATTTAAATTAGCATGTATATATGGCTGTGGTAGGAGGTTCACACTCTTGTCACACAGGAACTTATCATGTGCATTTTCAATTTTCAAAATATAAATCTCCGAAATCTAGTGTCACTAGGAGTAAGATCAAATAGCAGCTCAGACTATCATATATCATATCAGTCAATTACCTAGACTTTAGAGCAAGCATTTACAACTCATATGTTTCGTGTTTCAAAGTAAATATTACTTTTGCAAATGAAGCTTTGAGAGAAATTAAGCTTGAAAGCTAGGTACTAGAAAAAAAAACATAACAACGGAGCAACTATTCATCATCTCCTTGTTGACAAATTTTAAGGTTCCTTTTAGTTGAGGAAAGTAAACTTTAATGTGCACTCTCTCTTGATCCTTTTATTCTCACTCAAACAAAAGACTATATAAACTATATATAACTAGAGTCTTAACAAACTAAACTTTTAAACAAACTTTCTAACAAACATAGCTAATATATAATAATATAAATATAGGTAATAAGATACTTATCTCGATAATCAGGGTTGCACTCCCCAAGCTAGATTGGAGTGTAGTCTTCAATGATGTAGAAATTGAAGTATCAAGTGTGATGCTTGACATATCTCTTCTCTTCTTGAAATCTATTAATCTCAAAATAGACAACAAAGCTAGTGGAACTTGATTAAGCATTAGAGATAAACCACATTGCTTAGGTCGCCTGGGATATATATATTTTTTTTATATATAAAAAAAATAAAAGTACAACTTTGTGTAAGTACTTATGCAACTTTATTTTTATATTTTATGCCACCACAGCAAATAGCCTAAAGGTATTAGCCTTAGGAAAATTAGCATGGGGCTTAAAAGGTTTTCACAAAAAGACATATTTTTGTTATTTTCAAATGCATAAATATGATACTAAACAGATAAATATGATATAGAAAGATAATATGCAATGCAAGAATTTAAATATGGATAACTTACCGACTTACCTTCCGTGAGGATTTGGTGTTTAGAGTCCTCCGAACAAGACTCCAAGTTCTCGTTCTTTACTCCCATGGTACATCGGTGGTCACAATCGGTGGCACCGATGATTCTATTGTCTCTTCGATGATGTTCTCGAGATGTCTTCTTCTTCCTCCATCTTTTGGATGATGTACTCTTCTTTGAGGTATTTGTTTCTTCTTTTTCCGTGGATGTAGTAGGTGTAAGAGCTTTAGCTTCTTCATTTTCCTTTGCTTCTTCTATTAAATTCTTCGTCCATCTTCTATTATGACTTAACGAGCTGTCCCGGTTTTCCCCCCTAGGATTTGTATACTCATTATAACTATTAAAGTAAACACGTACCTTCTCCTTAGGAAAGTGGAAATGAATCTCTCCCGTATGGATGTAGATAATTGCACGAGTAGTGTTGAGGAATGGTCTCCCAAGCACTAATGGAGGATCTACTTCTCTTCTCATGTCCATGACTACAAAGTCGAAGAACATAGTGGTCCATAATCTTGACTGTACATTCTTGGCAATTCCTTCAGAACTCTATAGGATTGGTCTCGCCATTTGTAGTCGCACATATGTTGGTTGCAACGGCAATTTTCCAAATAATAATTCATATGTAGCCTTTGCCATTATATTAACACCGCATCCAAGATCGCAATATGTATTATAGAAAGTTAAGCATTGAATAGAACATGCAATGGTAGGAGTACCGATCATCTTGCCGACGAAGCATTGGATATTCAAGTAAATGGTCATTATAAGATGTTGTTTTATTTACTACCATTACCTTTGTAGACTCGTGGCCGTCTTGTTCTTGTTCTCGATTCTCGATTCGATTCCTCCTTTTATTTTGATTGTAGCTCTCCATCTTTGATTCTACAATATATTGATTAGTATTCTGAGAATAAGTAAGAGAGTTTTGTACCTTGTCTTTGAAAGTGAATTTCTCCTTCTTTCCTTTGATATTGAAAACAATCTTCGCACTTTGTCTCGTAGATGATAGCTTTAGCCGAAAGCATAAGAATGGTCTACCAAGTATGATTGTTGCTCTTTCATTTCTTCCAAAGTGTCTACAATCGCGAAGTCCGCCGGCACGTATGAGCCTCTCGATTCCCACACACACGTCTTCAAGGATCCCTGGGATAACAACAAAATGATTGATCTGCAAGCCGCAAGCACATATTCGTTTTCCAAAGTGGTTCATCATAAATCTTTTCATAAATTACCTTTGGTAGTATGTTGACGCTTGAGCCAAAATCACGTAGAGCATTGTCAAATGTGTGTTGTCCAATCTTGATTGTGATGACTGGCCTTCCCGGATCTTCCTTTTTAGGTGGCATTGAGTCATCCAACCAACAAATTTCCCCGAGGTCTCTCTATAGTAACGACTGCATTATAAATATCGACAAGGTTTTGCGGTTTCTAATTCTTCCTTGTCCCGAATCTTTCCCCGTGTGGTTAGTGGAACAGATAACTCGAGAAATCTGAGATTCTATCATTTTATTAAAACTGTATGCTGATTCTTTATAGCTGAAGAAAAGCTTTCTAAACGAGTATTGATAAGTTCAAGAGCTTTATCATTAGTTGCTATCTTTCTTGACAGATTCTCCATGGTCTTACCTTGGCTAACAACAAGATCTCTTAAAGAAGGTTGATAAGTATTAAAATTGTTACCTGGATTGTTACCTTGGTAATTTCCTTGATAGTTACCTTGATAGTTGGGCCTCTGTTGGTTCCAACCTTGATTCTATTGAGAACGGAAATTATTGTTGTTATTATTGATGAAGTTGATGTCCTCCGGGATCTCTCGGGCAATTCCTTCCAAAGTGGCCTAAGTTTCCACATTCTTCGCATGTCATGTGTGAGTCTTGAATTTGCATAATCGCTGCGGGTTGAGGATCTCTATCCTCTAGCTTCTTCATGATAAGGTCCATTTTAGCGTATAGCATATCTACTTCTTTAAGCCGGTGCATTCCTCTCTTGCGAAGTTTGACGTTCTTCATTCCAACCTTGGTTGGAAGCCATCTTCTCCACAAGTTACGTGGCATTAGTTAATGTAAGTGATAAGAAAGCACCACCAAATGCAAAGATCCATAGTTTCACGAGCACTGAACAAGCCCGTGATAGAAAGTCCGCATCAACACCATTTTTCCATCCCATGGTGTGGACATTCTCAAATATATTCTTGAAAACGCTCCCATGCTTCGTGGACCGATTCATCATGCTATTGTTGAAAATTTGATATCTTCCCCTTAAGGCATTTGTCTTGCCCACAGAAAGAACTTAGCAAGAAAGGCCGTGGAATATATATCCCATGTTGTATTCTTATCTTTTGTAGCATAAAACCATTGCTTGGCCCTTCCCAAAAAAGTGAGAATGGAAAGAGGCGAGTAATATTGCATCCGAGGATACGCCCTTCATAGTAAATGTACTGCATATCTCCGTAAAGTGTTGGAGATGAGCACTAGCATCTTCATGTGCCTTTCCACAAAATTGACTTGCTTGCACCATATTGATGAGCCCCGGCTTAAGCTCAAAGCCTTTGTCTCCAACTTCTACCTTCGACCGACTGAGAATGTTTTCCGTGGTAGGAGCTAAAAATTCACGGTGTCTTGGTTGCCATAGCTTCAAATTGAGATGTCAAGTCTTTAGTAACTTGATTAACTTCCGATTCAAGAGGTCTTGGATTATCGATCTAATGATGATGATGATGATGATAATGTAGGTACCGGAGTTTGTCTCAAGTTTTGCTTTGGCCCCGCCTCGATTAATTTTTCGTGATCTTCAACAAAAAATCTCTCGAAGGTTCTTATTCATACATATAATTTTCCCCGCATAAGATTAAACAAAATAAAGAACAGGGGTGAACCTGTTTTGAGTATGTGATAATGGGTTCTCAATGCATTAGGTGATGTAAAGGGATCTCTCTTGTTTCCTTATATGATGTGTTTATAGGATTTTTGGCTAGCACCCTTTCTAACTAGTAAAAGTCAAAACAATACCAACTTAATAGGAATAACACTGTCTAAGTTTTGGCTAATACCCTCCCAAACTAGAGATAGCCGGAAAGAAGCACTAGAAAAACTTTTGAAGTTTTGGAAACACATTTTAAAAATAGAAAGATTGACTATGATCTCCCAAACTAGGAAAGTTTTGAAAAACAAAGCCAAGATAAAATTTATTTTTCTCTAAATAGACTACGCCTTCCCAAGCAACGGCGCCGAAAATGCTTGTTGATATTTCTTACACGATCCCAATTAGGAAGGCGAAAGAAATATATATGGGATATCTATCTAATCATGTTAGCTTGGATATGGGATTAACCTCATAATCCAACAAAGCGGTTAGGCGGTGTTAGTAGTGGATGTATCATAGTAACATTATCCATAGTGGAGTTAATCTCACTAGGATATGTACTCAAGGTATACCACTCATTTCTAGGCATTACCTATACACTAGTCTGTCACCCTAGCAATAACGCTAAGAAATGCGGGGGCATGGTATTCTTGATTGGCCTTGATAAAAGAATGAACATGATATCTCGCAAGCGCCGCATAGAAATACCAATTGTAGCACTTCACCGGAGTAATCCGTATCGTATTTATATTTTACCACAGGGAAGGAGTCTATGGAAAGGTAGAGAGAAAAGGATGTCTAAAGGTTTATATATTGTGATTTAAGTATGAGATCATCCTCTTTATAGTATTATAATGCAGAGTTGCCATAAGTATCTAACATTACTCAACAGGATAAGTCACAGGATAAAGATAAATATAATATAATTGATAAATACCCAAGTCTAAGATCATTAAGCTACTAGAATCATACAAGCAATTAGCATGTTATAAATTAGACTAGAATGAATATTCCTAAGATACCCCTAATCATACATGTCAATGAATACTATAATTAGTGCAATACATCTAGCTATCATGGCAAGGTTGGATTACTTCTACACATGGCAAGCATTACCAATGACAAATAAGGACTAAAACTTATCCATCACCGTAATTATAGGCTCGACGTGTCCTACATTCGAGGGTGGATTCCAAAGGACTCAACAGACCTGTCACTCCCGCGATCTACCACACGGCCCGAATGTAGGGTGCAATTGCGTATAAACGTTGTATAAACACCACGCTTTACACATTGCTTATCACCCACATAGTGATCATCTATATGGATGCTATACAATTCCATGCATAAAATATAAAGCAATCTTACTAAACTAAATATATAATCATAGCAAGCATAAACACATATCAATAAGAATATAATATTTATAAAGATCAAAGCCATAACAATTGTATTCTAGATATAAGAGTACTTACAGATTGAATACAAGAGAGAAGTCTCAAGAACGATCCTTGCTACTTCTTGACTAATCGGGAACTCAAGATGAACTTGATCTTCAACTAGAACTAGTTAGATAGCTAATTACTTCTAGTATGAACTAGGGCTTATGTCTAGACTTGGCTGGACTTGATGGGTATGAGTATGATAATGAAATTGTTATGAGCCTCGTGGTCACCGGTCTTCTTATATAGTACTTGGCGATGAACGTCAACCCTTGGATCAAACCGACCTTGGCAACGGTGTAGATACAACCTCAATGTCGGTAGTAAACCGACATAAAAATGTGAGGCTGAATGGTGGGACCCACCTGGCGGCCGCCAGGGTGGATGGTGGCGACCGCCAGGGTGGCTTGCCACCTTGGCTTCCCGCTTTCTTCTCATGTCCTCTCGGTGTCTTCTAGAATGTTTTAGTCCACTTTTCGGGTTGAATTGATTCACGGACAAGTCCGGTCTTCATAGGCCTTGTATATTTCGGAACTTTCTCCATTATTCTCTCGCATTTACCTATTAGGTCCCCTCAGAAAGTCATAGAATACCAAAACTCGTGGAATTATGTTAGTTAGACCCCTAGACTTATGTTTGGTCTTTGTCTTTAGCCCTTAATTCATGTTTTTAAACTTGTATTTTTATGCTTTAAGAGGTGTCAACAAACGACCTTGACCGGTGGGAGTCGGCGTAGTGCCTAAGCTTGCGCCGGTGATCAACAAAGTGCGTATACAAGCTTTTCGAGCTGCGTATAGCGGGTCTTGGTGTCTATAAGGACTTCGCCGATGAAGTACACCGGCGCCGGACTTTGAGCGCATGGCCCTCCTCTACTCTCTCGACGACGAGCGCGGTGCTCACCACCTTTGATGTGGCCGAGATGTAGAGGAGGATGGGCTCGCTCTCGGTGTCGGGCGCCACGAGCACGGTGGATTGGCTAAGAGTCGCCCCGGTGAGTCGAGCTTGCCGGGCCTCGTCGGCCCGCACGGCAAGCTCCGACTTTTTTAGCAACTTGTACGCTGGAAGGCTCCGTTCCCGAGTCGAGCTATGAAGCGGCTTAAGGCTGCCAGCATCCCGTAAGTCGCCGCACGTACTTGACGTTCTTGATCAGCCCCATGTTGGTGATGGCGGCGATTTTCTCCGGGTTGGCCTCCGATGCCGCCCGGAGACGATGAAGTCGAGCGCTTTCCCCGGGACCCCGAAGACGCACTTCTCGGGGGTTGAGCTTGACTCCGCATCGCGAGCTTGGCAAAACCTTTTCGAGGTCCGGGACGAGCTCTTTTGAGCGCTTCGCCTTGACTACGATGTCGCCGACGTATGCTTCAACGAGCTTACCGAGGAGCTCTTTTGAAGACTTTTTGCATACACCTGGAAGGTGGTGCCGGCGTTTTTCAGCCGAAAGGCATTGTTACGCAAATGTATCGCGCCAAACGGAGTGATGAAGGAGGTGGCGAGCTGATCGAGCTCATTCATCGCGATTTGGTGGTAGCCGGAGTAAGCGCCGAGAAAACAGAGTGTCTCGCACCGGAGGTGGAGTCAACGATTTGGTCGATGCGCGGCAAAGGAAACGGATCCTTTGGGCATGCCTTGTTGAGACCCGTGCAATCAACACACATTCTCCATTTCCCATTCTTCTTCTTAACTAGTACGGGGTTGGCTATCCACTCGGATGATACACCTCCTTGATAAACCTAGCGGCTAAGAGCTTATCTATCTCCTCGGCGATTGCTTGGCGTCGGTCATCGTCGAAACGCTGAGCCTTTGCTTCACCGGCGAGAGCGTGTTTGATGTTCAAGGAGTGCTCGGCGACTTCTCTCGGTATGCCCGCATATCCGAGGCCCTCCATGCGAATACGTCGAGGTTCGCACGCAGAGGAAGTCGACAAGCTCGCTTTCCTATTTGGGGGTGAGCTCGACCCCACGCGGAGGGTGCGCCCGTCCCTTGTCGACCGCGATCTCCTTGGCATCCTCCTCGGGCTCGAACGTGCCCGTGATCTTCGGCGGAAGAGCTCGTGCTCGCCGCCTTCGGGAGTTCGACGTCCGAGCTCGTGCTCACGGGCTTGGGGAGCTCGACGATAGAGGTCGTGGTCGCCATCTTCTTGAGCTCTGGGAGTCCTCGGCGTTGGCCCCAGCCGCCATCTTGGGCAGCATCTCGCCGATCTCGACGGCGGCGTCCGCGTGACGGGCGGCGGCGCGGCCGCAAAATGAGGCGTGCTCGAAGGTGGAGTCGACGGTGATCACCCCCCCCCGGGGATCTTGAGCTTGAGGTAGGTGTAGTTGGGGACGGCCATGAACTTCGCGTAACACGGCCGCCCCAACAGAGTGTGGTAGGCGTTCTTGAACGGGAGCACTTCGAACGTGAGGACCTCCTTGCGGAAGTTGTCCGGAGTGCCGAAGGTGACGGGGAGGTCGATCCGCCCGAAGGGAGCATCCGCTTCCCTGGTACCACGCCGTGGATCGGTTCCAAACGGGACGGAGCCGTGCCTTGGGATGCCAAGGGCTTGAGCGCGTGGATGTAGAGGAGGTTGAGGCCGCTGCCGCCCCATCAACACCTTCCCGAGGCGCATGGTGCCGGCGATGGGGTCGACGACGAGCGGGTACCTCCCCGTGTACGGGATGTGTCGGGGGTGATCTGTCTTGTCGAAGGTGATCGCCGAGCTCGACCACTTGAGGTACTTTCGCGGCGTGGCCGGCCTGGTGAACAGGGACCGCATGGCGCGTGAGCTTCGGCGGCGTTTGGACTCGTGGCCGGAGCTCCTCCGAAGACGACATTGATGGCCCCGCCCTCGACGAGACGCCGGGCGTCGAACTCGCCGGGGGCTGGCCTCGCGTCTTTTCGCCGTCGTCCTTGCCCCGCCCGCAGCGTGCCCATCACATGCTTCTTCATGAGGCGGCGCGCCCTTCATCTTGTGCCCGACCGACCCTCGGGTGCGGCACGGCGCCGAAAGCATCTTGTCGGCGTGCTCCTTGGGGACGGTTCCCGCCACCCTTGGGCCGGCCTTGCGCTTGTCCGCTACGCCGACGAACTCTCCGTCGTCGTCGTCACGGGGCGCTTGTTCTTCTTGTTCTTGCGGGGCGCGGGTTCCGGATCCTCCGGCGACGCCGTCGTCCACCTTGGGCTTGCCCTTGCCCGTGACGGGCGGAGACGCCCTCTCCCTCCGCGTGCCCGGTGGCGAGGTCGAGGAGCTCCTTCACGGTCTTGGGCTTCGGGCGCCGAGCTGTGGATCAAGGTCTTGCGGTGGGTGCCGAAGGTGAAGGCGGTGATGATCTCGGCGTCGGAGGCCTCGGAGAGGTTGTTGCGGAGCTTGGAGAAGCGCCCGATGTAGTCGCGCAGCCCTCCTCCTTCTTCCGCTTGCATCCCTGAGGTCCTGTGTAGTCTTTGGCCCCGCGTAGGTGCCCCGAAGTTGCCGACGAAGACGTCACGCAGGTCCTCCCGGTTGCGGATGGTGCCCTCGGGAGGTGCTCGAGCCACGACCGCCAGCGAGACCGCAAGGTAGAGTGGGAGGTTGCGGATGATGAAGTAGTCGCTGCCGGCTCCGCTCGGCCGACACCCCAAAGCGTAGTCCTCTAGCCACGTGGCGGATCCGCCTCCCCGTTGTACTTCGCACCGGGTCGGGCCTCGAAGCGAAGGGAAGGGGCGTCGTGGGATGCGTGAGCCGAAAAGCCCTCGGCCTCCTTTGAGCTCGAGCTTCGTAGGGACGGTGACCTCTCCGGGGAGATGGGCCCGAGGCCGCCGGTCCGAGTCGGGCTCCGCTCTTGTCTTCCTCATCGCCATAGCGACCACCACGCCGCTTGCTGTACGTGCCGCGGGCGCTTGTCGTGGTCGCCACCGTGGCGCTTTGTCGCCGTCCCGGCGACGCGTTCTTGCCGCCCGAGCTTCGCCTTTCGGCGGGCGTTGATGGTGTCCCCCGGCGTCCGCGGTCTTCGCCGATCCGCTTCGCCGCACGTGGACGCCGGGGGAGTGAGGAGGCCTTGTGTTCTTCCAAAGCGCCGATGAGATGCGGAGCTCTCCGCCGACCGCCGCCTCCGCCAAGAGCCTCTTTGAGCCGTCATTGGCCCTCCATGCCTCGGGCTCCCTCGGGGGCCGGCAACGGCGCAGAAGGTGGCAGCCGCTGCCCTGGGACGCTCCGAACACCGGCGGCGGGAGCTTCGGGCCCTCGTCCCGGTTGATGCGATCTGCACCTCGCGAGCCGAGCTCGTCGCTGTGAGGTGTTGTTTTCCTCCTTGGTGGGCAAGGAGGGTGTCGCGCTCTTGTGCTGCCGCGCCGAAGCTCGTCAAGCTCGCCGAGCCGAGCCTTGATCTGGTCGGCGCGAGGCTCGCGCTCCTAGCGGCGGCCGGTGCCCCGAGGCGTGTGCCGGATCGTCGTCCGAGTGGACATCTTCCGCTACGCCGTCCCGGGGGTTCGCACATGTAGCACCGACGCGCGTGGGGTCGCGATCCATGAGGCTCATCCTATCGAGGGCGAGCTCGAGCTCACGACGACGCCGCCCACCGGGCTCGCCGCCCAGTAGTCTGCGGCAGGCGCTGCTGCCCGCCGGGTACATCCCCGGCGTAGGCGTCGCCGTGAACTCGCCGACCGACAGCGCCTCCTCTCCGACGAGCCGGAGGACGACGTTGGCGGTGGAGAAAAGTCACGTCGCGAACGAGCTTGCGTGGGCTCGCGCCCCAGGATGTTCGGGAGCAGGTCCTTGATGAGGACGAAGAAGCGATCCGCGGCGCCGCGGATGGGACCGGTCATCGCGGAAGTGGAGTTCCGCCCCATGCTCGAGGACGGAGTCGGTGGCGCCGCGAGGCGGACGGGATGTCCTCACGCCGCATTGGGCGGTGAAGACAGCCCGGTGATACGCACCGCTCGGCGCCGGAGAAGTCAATGGTGCCGGCGCACGCTAGCGCCGCGTCGCCGCCACGGCGGGAGGAAGCCATCGGCGGTGATCGCCACACTAGCGCTGCCCCTACCGGCGCGCCAACCGCCGTGGTCTAATACCACCGTCACAGTAATGTCTGGCTAATGCGTGCTTCGATGGCCTAGCTCTAGAGACAATGACACAGGATTTATACTGATTCGGGGCAAATCGGGCTCCCTACTCCAGTGTGATCACTATCCGAGCTCAAATGCTCATACCGGGGCTAAGTACAAGCAAGGCGAGAGAGGGAGAGGGGCTCCCAAGTCTCTTTGATCGAGGCGAGTGCCAATATCGTGGGTGAGCGTGCGAGGGTGAAGAGTGAGAACTGGGATTCGAGAGTCACTTGCCCCAACCCAGAGGCCTACCTCCCCTTTTATAGTCGCAAGGGGGGCAGGGACATCAGCTTCCTCTGGACTGAGGACTTCGGAGGAGTAGAGAACGTGTGTACAGAGTATGGAGCGTGGCGAGAGCTCTTGGATGAGCTCTTGACGTGGGGCGAGAGGTGTCTTCGAGCTCCTGGGTGCTTTGGATGCTGAAATTGGTCGTCGCCATACGCTGGAATCGCGTTTTTGCGGTGGTCGCGTCGCCTTGTCTCTAATCGTAGTTGGAAACCGTCTTCTCGGTATGGGATGCGCCCATGCCATGGATGGGTGTTGTACCCCGTATGTACCCGCCGGGCGCTGTAGCGGAACTGTTGGAGTCGACGGGGTACGACGAGATGGTCAAATGACCTCTCCCTGTCTCTGTAACCCCGCATGGCTACAGTGACCGTCAGGGGGTGGTTGGGCTTGTCAGAGAGTTGTTGGCCAACTTCTGTACCCGCAGCACTGGAAGGACGAGCTCTCCCGGGTTGCCTGCGTAGGGCTCGTCGCGTGGGGAGCTCGAGTGGTTCGGAGAGAGGTCCCGGAGGAGAGCTCTCACTGTGGGTACGAGGAAACCTTTCTTGATGAGAGCTCGTTTGGAGCGGTCCGGGGAACCTCCGTAGGCAGAGCTCGCGCGGGGGAGCTCATGGGGTCCTTTCTGTACGCAGGGGAGCTCCTCCACGGTGGAGACCTCGCGTGCACCTGAGTCGATAATTGTGTCTTGGATCCCGGAGCGCTTTCGTCCGTGGATGGTGGCTTGAGAGTTCTGGGTAAGGGCGTCCCGAATATCGATCCCCCACACCAACAGTATGCGGTCACCATATTTGCCAACTGCCTTTTAAATTCAAGTTACTAGCTGCCACAAATATAAGATATCGAAACTCTATTCATGACGGGAAAGTAATCATCATCATAGTCGATGTTGGGTCTCTACGTGAACCCTTGTGCCACTAGCCTCGCTTTGTGCCATATTTATTCCTTTCTAGGAATAAGACCCGCCTACATCCTTCTCAGGATGTCTTCTAGAGGTGTTGGAACCGCAGCCCAATAACCTCTCTTCAAGAGAGCGCTACTCGCCTCAATTGTCGCTACCATTTCGTCCCAATCGAGTGCTTCGCACTCGCCATGGACTTTGGTTTAGGATCCCACCCATTGAATCAGCAATTATGAGGCAATATATGTCGACAATAGTGGTCTTTCTTATTATATGATTCTCCCGTCTCCACATAATTAATGGCAACCTTATCATCCCACTCATCGTGATTTCCCATAACGATTGAGCTAGGGGCATTCCGATCCACCAGTGCGATATTGAGCGCGCGCCGCATGGTGGTTTCCATCTTCAGGATGGGGTCCTTCAGGGACCAACTCGACTTCGAGTCGAGCCGCCACTTCGTGGGCGTTCTCAACTTCAGGTTGAGCTTCTTCAACCGATTCCTTAAGTGATGCAAGCGGCTCGAGAACTTGTCTCTGCGGACGTCTCCGCAGACACTTGTCTGAGCACCCGGAGGTCTCCCCCTCAACCTAGGATCCGGCAGAGACGATAGAGCTAGTAACCTTCTGGGCTCCCTATGCTCTCTCCTACGATTTACTGTGTAAATGCAGCATTGCCACTTTTTCCGATCGCTGAAGGTATTTGGCAGCTTATTTGCAACAATTTGCAATCCTCCTGAACTTCGGTTCGGGCCGACTAGTGTGTGAGTCCAATAAATTTCATTATGCAATTTCCCGGCATTCTTCAAGATGCCTATCTCCCCTAATGCCGGGAAATGCAAAGTCGAAGACACCGAGCCTTATGAAGATCCCCTATTCATAGGCTCATATATCCCAACTTTTTGGTGGGGCTTTTATTGTGTGTGCCGATGTGGTGGTACTTGGCACAAATACCACATAACTAATTATACGCAGATGGGAAATACTTGTCCTCTCTCACGCACTAGCTGTAAAAGGGGGTATGCAGTTGGCTTGAGACTTTGGGGATTTAGCACATAGTGTAAAGACCAACATTCATAACTTGTGGAAAATGCCACAAAGGCTCTTCGGGAGCATGCATGACCATTCAACATATTGCAAATGCTCTTCAGGAGCATGAATGGTCAAATTCCACAAGTACATTTGGACATTGCATTGTGACTATGATATCTTTAGGATTACAAGTCCCTATCAAAGTCACCATTGACAAGGTCATCCTCACTTCCGTCCTTTCGCATCTCTTTGTCATTTGTGTCGACAAGCATGTTGTCGTGTTCCCGAGCTTCGTGCTCGGGGTGAAATGAGGATTTTGTTGGCTCTTCCTATCCTTGCTTCTGGAAGGACTTTGGTAGAGCTCAACTAGGTGTCTTGGGGCACGACAAATGCGAGACCAATGTTTCGTGCCACCACATCTAGAACAGCGATCCTGCTGTTTAGATGTTTCACCTATGACCTTCTCGGATTCGCTTTTACCCTGGGACTTTTCCTTTCCTTTAAATATGATAGCTCTTTTTCCCTCCCATTTTCCCTTTCCACGGCCTTTGCGGTTGCGAGAATCCTTAGCAACGCTAGCATGTGCTTCAGGCACATTGGTGAATCCAACAGGCCGGGTAGAACGATTTCTCAGTTCATTCTGTTGTTCTGCAATCAATAGTACCCTTATCAGCTCATAGTACTTTGAGTACTTAATGCATTGCTGATGTAGTACTATGTTGCCGGGTGGGAAGGTAGAAAGAGTTTTCTCGATCATATCTGCATCGGTGATCTTCTGGTCACACAGACGCAGTCTCGACACAATCCCTTGCAAAGCAGAGTCATACGTTGCTACAGACGTATAGTCTTTGAAGCGTAAGGCGATCCAGTCCTGTTGTGCTTTGGAGAGCACAATCGGCTTTTGCTGGCTAAAGCGGTCCTTTAGGGATTGCCATATAACTAGTGGATCGTCCTCCTTCATATACTCAGACTTCAGGTCTGGGTGTAAATGGTGTTGCAAAAACTACAACGCCTCTGCTTTCTGATTGTGTCCGTTCATCCATGCCGCCTTTAGGGCCGAGCGATGGTATGATCGAGGCCCATGCTATCGAGTTTTATCTCAACATCAATAGCCCAAGTAAGATAGTTGCTGCCATCCACGGCTAGCTCAACGAATTCCTTCTTCGCGAATAAAACCGACATACCGCGCGTAATCAATGCCAGACCCGTGGAATGTCGGTTGTACGTAATCTTCGATTACGACTATATGTAATCTTCGTGATTACATTCGTATGCGCCTCTTCGGTTTGCCTTTCCCCCAAATGTCTCATGCATATAATCTTCGTGGATTATATGTGGTTCATAACAAATATAATCTTGGATATAATATAAATCTAACAAACTTAAGTAAATGCAAGAAAGTAAATTGCAACGCATAGTAAAGTAATGCATAGTAATATAAAGTTGCAATAAAAAAAATCATGCCTTGTAAGGTCTTCAGGCCTTAACAAGTTTTGCGTGCTTGAGCCGCAAAAATGGCATGATGAGGTGAGCTTCGTGTCACCGTTAAGCGCTTAACGGCTTCGGCCGTATATAGTTGATTCATGATCCTTACTTCGATCAAAGTTTCATGAGCATACAAGGCTTCAGGCCTTGTTTGTTCTATGGGCTTCGTGCCACCTCATTATGTAGTTTAGCGCTCATGGATCAAAGCAAAAATGCTTTCAATCGTAATCTTCGGGATTACGATCGTGAGTAATCCTCGTGATTACTCTATTATCTAATACCAAAGGGTATTAATAGCACAAAATATTAATGTAATATGCAGTAATTAAAAGTGTAATAAGAAAATAAATAGTCATCATAATAATAGCATAAAGAAATGAGGTGGACTTCATGTCACACTCGCCTCATAACCTTTGGTCCGCATATTATAATGGTCTTCGGGCCACGAATGTCGTATGGACTTCGGGTCGCATGATATAGTGGACTTCTAGCCACTATCATTTTGTTTGGATTGAAGACCATACTAATACCGCGACTTCTGGGTCGCTAGTGTGCGACCAAGTATTCATGTGGCATTGATGCCGCCATGTAATCTTCGTGATTACGACTTATGCATAGTCTTCGTGACTATATAGTTTTCTCGAGCGTAATCTTCGGATTACGAAGCAACTTGCAATTTAAATATATAAGATAAAGTGCAACAAAGTAAAGGCATAGTAATTAAATAAATGCAATAATAAATTGTACTCCCCTCCATCCCAAATTATAAGTCATTTTGGTAAGTCACTTTGACTAACCAAAGTGACTTATAATTTGGGATGGAGGGAGTAGTAAATAAGTAAGTAAACAAAATAGTAAAGCACGTGGCTTCGCCACTCATCTACACGGGCTTCAGGCGGACTGGGTGCTATATTGAAAGGCTTACGTAGCTTCTCAAAGCTAATTACGTAGCCATCCTCCCCTTCTTATATTTATTCTTTTCCCTCATTTCCTTTTCCGAAGGAACGTGGGGGCAATATGCTGCTGTCGATCCAGCCGGGCGGTGGCTTGGTCAAGTGGGTACCCGAGCTCCCCCATGCCTTTCGGCAGCGCCTACCGCCCGAATGGCCAGCGCGTGCATACACGGCCTACGTGACCGTGCAGCAATGCCGTAGTTGTTAGGCCCTATGCGCGCCCACGGCTCTCCGTACCGACGGCGGTGAGTCTCGCACAATATCCGCAGGATGCCGGTGACTCTTGCTTGGCGTATCTATAGGACAGCGCTAGCCGACTGCTCGCCTTCGTGATCTACGTATATTCTTTGCAATAAAGTAAGGATGCGAAATAAATGTAATAATTTGCAAAGATCATAAATAACGATAACATAAACAATAAAGCGAGAAAATATAGTGGACTTCGGCCACCGATATTTTTCGGACTTCAAGCCGCTACCGAGGCCACACCGAGGGCGGGACGGTGGGGGCTGAAGGCTCCCACGCGCGCATACCGCACATGTCCGATCCTCATGCCTTCGGCGTAGGATGCCTAATCTCCCCGCCTTCGGGACGAAGATGGCTGGTCCGCTTGCCTTCGGGGCAGCAGTACATTCCTTGGTGGACGGAGACAAAGGCCATCCTAGCACCACCTTCATTCGTCTTGGCGGCGGCGGAGGCGAGAGCCATCCTAGCATCGCCGGTGAGCGGAGGCGCAGCCATCCTAGCGCCACCTTGGTGGGCGGAGGCGAGCCATCCTAGCGCCACCTATGTTCTTGGCGAGCGGAGGCGCAGCCATCCTAGCATCGCCGGGCGAGCGGAGGCGAGCCATCCTAGCGCCGCCATGGGTCGCCTCCGGCGGGCGGACAGACGGCGGCGGGCTGGCCAGCCTTCATGTCGCTGGGCATTGCCGATGCGCCAACGATCCAACAAGAGAGAACAACCCAACAAGAGATAGAACGATCCAACAAAAGAGAGCAAGAAAGTATGTGCTCATGTGTATCCATTACTTGAAGCGATTCTCAGAATCGTTCATACCTTTCACCGTAGAACTCGGGTGGCCGATAACGTGTTGAGAATCCGCCGTAGGGACCACGAACCATCGAGCACACAAGAAGGCATAAAGAGAATGTTGGGAGGAATGGAGGCTCTCTATATTATAGAGTCACTTACATGGATGATCTTTTACAATGGGGCTAGCCCCTATTTATAGGAGAGGCCATGGGTAGCACTCCCCAAATATCTCCTCTAGATATTTCCTCCCTAGACATGTCCACTACACTCTAGAGTCTTCTCATGTACACTAGAGTCACACTAGAGTCCACCATACTCTAGACTCTTTCTTTTATTCTCTAGAGTGCTAGATATTTTCCTCCTTGCTTTGAGATTCACCCACACACATGATTTCACAACAAAGGGCAACGGCAACCTGCAAGAGGCAAGTGCTACCTCTACCTCAGACAAGATGTAATGCACTATGTATACATATCCGTCTAAGCTAACTACATTCATCTCTTGATAGCTCAAAAACTTATCTAAAATGACGATGACATGAGGATAACAACGGACGACGAGCAGCCTGGAGGAAGACACCAGAGGTTATCACAACGGCCGCCAAGCACTAATTCGTAGCCGTACTCAACTAGTTAAAAGGAGAGAAGAAGAACAACAAAATTTTCCGTGCGGGATATGGGAGAACATTGATCATGAGCATATCATTGAAGATTTCATTTCAAAGAACAGAATGATGTTATTCAAGTTAAGATTATGCAACCATTCTTGACATAACTTATATTATATCGTGCATCTTATTTTCGTCCCTTTTTTCATGCTACTAGTAGGCCTCGTTTTTTAGTTTCGTGCATGGCCTAGGATTTCTCCGACAGCCCACGTCACTAGCCCATCCAAGGGGTGCACATTGGGGCTAGTTGGGGCTAGTTTTGGCTGGGACCATAGAAAAGTTCACTTTTCTCTCTCTCCTGAGCCGCACCAGATCCCGCACGGACTCGTTCCCGCCCCGTCTCTTCTCCTTCGCGAGCACCGAGCAAGTGGCCGAGCGCCAGCCCTAGCCCTAGCCCTAGCCCTAGCCCCGCCATCGGCCGGACCCAACCCTACGGTAGCAGCCCTGTGGCCGTCTGAAAAGACCCTTGTGGTTTTTGGTAATTGAGTGACAACATTAGGTGAACTAATAATGTGTGATTGAGATAATACACAGGAGATTAGTTCACATGTGATGATGCAATGAAGGAGCTTATTGCATGTGAGATATGACATGGAGTCATGTGACCGAGGTGGTGAAGATCAAGACAAGGCTTGGCTTGATGGAACGGCTGCAAAGTGTGAAGGGCAGCAAGTCGAGGCAAGAAGCGATGGACCGCGAGGCGGTGAAGCTTGGGCTAGACTTGGCGCCGACGGACCGACGCAACGGTGAAGAGCAAGTGAGGTCAAGATCAATGGACCAAGAAGGTCATGTGATGATATGGAGTGGATCATATCATTCTTGATCGTGTTGGTGCATTGGTTGCATCGGCACTTGGAGATAGAGCGGAATGGAAATGCGCAAGGCAAAGGTATAACCTATAGGGCATTTCATTTCGCGGTCATTGGTGCTTAGAGAAGTTTATGACCGGATTTAGGATAGATGGTCGCACTATCAAGAGGGGTAAACTTGTTTGCATATCGGTCATCTAGTGCCACTTGTGCGATCTAACTTTTGCGATGTGTTAGGATCGAGTGGCGTGGTAAGAGCAAGAGAAAAATCCTTTGAAAATGATTGTGAAAATGCTAACACACATGCACATGGTGATGTACACTTGGTGGTGTTGGCACATTTGCAAAGGAGAAGTTGTTTCGTTCTGGACACTTGGACTGACTTTTGGAGTGGAATACTGCTTTGATCCATTGATCTTTTGGATCAAGTAACCATGTGAGTTGTGTAGCCCTCTGAGTTAGCTTTCCACAGAGTCCAAGATCATCAAAAACGGAGTTCGGATGAAGGAGATATCGCCGTTTTACCGAGCACCCGCTGTTGCTCGTTGCTAAGGGCGGACGGTCCGCCCCGGGGCGGGATCGTCCATTGTGTCAAATTTTTCCAGCCAACAAGTGCGGTTGTTCTGTCTCGTGGCTGCGCGTTGCAAGGCGGACGATCCGGGCTGGGGGCGGATCGTCTTGGTCGCTTAAACTCGGGCCGGCGAAAGCGTAGATGCCGCTTTCCGGTTCTCGTGCCGAAAAGTGAAAGGCGGACCGTCCGCAAGTCATTCTCGACAGCGAGCGTAGCCGCCGCTTCTCTAGTTCCTTTCGCCGAAGTGAACGGCGACTATCCGCCCCGGGGGCGGACTGTCCGCGTCCGCTGATTTCGAACGTATTTGAACCTAACGGCTAGTTCTTGTAACGCGACCGTCCGGGCTTTATGAGGCGGACTGTCCCGCAACCTCGCAGAATGGGGAAAACGGGGTATTTTTTAGGGTGGCTTATAACAGCTAGCCACTTGTTCGGGCTTGGCCGGGGTTGAGCACATTTTGGCCTTTGTGGCTCATGTTGTGGTGCTTGAGAGCCCTCCCCACTCACTTGTGTTTGATAGAGTTCATCCAAATCAAAGTGAGGAGTGATTCTAGTGCATTCGTGTTGAGAGATCGCATTCGTGGCACTAGGTGATCGTGTTGCAAGCCGGTGTGCTTGTTGCTCTTGGAGGTTGCCACCTCCTAGACGGCTTGGTGGCAAGAGGCTCCGCCGAGGCACGCAAGGAAGATTGTGCGGTGCCCCTGAGAAGAGATTGTGAGAGGTTCGTGCTCACCTCGTGGGGATCGCGAAGAGCGACACTACTAGAGCGTGTCGGTGAGTACCTCCCTTGTGCGTGTGGTGTCTTGCGGTGCCTCATGGGCGTGCCTTGAGGGGCAAGTGATCTGGAGAATCACAATCAAGAACCATCTAGGTGAAACACCAAAGGAACCACCCAAGGTGTTGGTTGACACAACGAGGAGTAGGGGAAGTTGGCAAGCTTCCCGATACCTCGGTAAAAAATCACCTAAGTGTCAACTTGTCTACTCTTTCTGGGTGGTTTGCATTCTCCAAATCACAAGCTTCGTATTTACATTCATATATACCTTGTGCTTGTGCTTGTGGAGTAACTCTTGCAATTACTAGCTTGTGTAGCTTGTTAGTTGCTTTGCTTAGTTTGTGTAGCTAAGTAATTTGAGCCTTTGGGTTAGGGCGTGTGTCGCCTTGTCCTTAGTGCATCTAGTGAGCTTAGGATTGGCTTAGTGCTTTTGCTCATTAGAATTGTATAGGAGCTCACCCTTGTTTGAAGTACTAGTGCATAGGTTTGTGTGACCTTGCAATAGAAACGGTTAGGAGCTCAAGCTAGGCTTATCACCTTATTTGCTTTGTGTAGGATCTATTGTGAGGTGATTTAGAGTCATAGCCGAGGGGTGAAGTCTTGGCTAAACGAATAGTTTCATTTCCGCATTATATTTGTTTAGCCGGCGCAATTTGTTTTAGTAAGGACTATTCACCCCCCTCTCCCCCCCCATCTCGACCCAACACCGTCACCACCCGCGATAGACACCCCATCCCCCGACGGGCCAGCCCCCGCCGACGGCCCCCATCCCGACGGTCCAGCCCGCCGGCGGCCCCCATCCCGATGGCACAGCCTACGACGGCGCCAATCCCAGCCTTTGTCCCCGCGCCCACGCCGTTCCTGTCCACGCCCACGCCACCAGCCTCCCGTCAAGCCGGTCCCCACCGTCGGCAGCGACGGTGAGCGAGATGCGTGAGAAGTGGCGGACGAGGTGTAGGAATCTTCCAACGACCGCGTTAGCCTCGTATAGTCCCCATCGAAGGAAGCTTGCATGCCGCAACGGCCACACAGACTAGCCACATCAAATCCTGCTGAACATTTGTTTAAATGTGCTAAATAATCGAAAAGGTGCATTTAGTATCAAACTAGCTCAAGGATCCAAACATATATAGAGCAAGAGCGTGGTGACCAAATGTAGTGGCAAGCCTCACATTCATTTCCCTGGAGGCAACATTGATGCAAATTTCCAAATTGAGATTAGGTTGGTGATCCCCGCGTTATTGGTACTCATGTGCTCGGGTATGCTTAAACTTTGAACGGTTTGCTCGTAATTCAGAATCAAATTTGGCCAGATTAACCCCTCGGCTTTAGCAGCTCTTCTGTGGGAAAAGAATTAAAAAGCTCGAAATGCTTACAACTAGCTAGCAGCTTAACCCGCACAATAGCACAGCTTACTCTCAAAAAAAAAAATGCATAGCTAGTGATTGTTATCACTTGCACCTTTGAAGATGACATTATTTTCGAAACAACTAGTTTCAATACTTGCTCAACAGATATTTTAGAGAACATGGGCCTAATAGGAATCCTGCTTGTACATCCACCGTATATTGGAAAATTAAGGGTCTTTTTTGTGCTTCTCCAACAAAGCAAGCAAAAATCAAATACCAACCAATCTTTAGTGAAGACTGCCAATTATGTGGGGTCAAGCATGTGTTAATTCATTGCATCTTATGATCCACATTGCATTGTCTTTTTTCTCATAAAGTCTAGGACTAGTCCATACCTCCAATTCATCCTTGATTACAGGGAAAGTCTAGGGCTTATTCCCTTCTTGCATTTCATCATATACAATGTAGTTAAAGCACTCACAATGCGACTTTATCGTAGTTTCTATCCTTATTTATTACCCCTCTATTTATTGCTTTTGCTGATGTGGCGCCAGTATTTATTAATGAGAGAGAGGAAAAAAACATGGGTGGAGTAGTGGTATCCATTTATATGGCTGGAATATTTGCTTTGTCCGTAGTTGTACCGTCCTTCATCCATTCATTCGTAACCGATGAAAACTGTATGACGACCGATGGTTGTGGTTCAGCTGTATATGCTTGCATTGTTACTTGTGTTTCGTGTATAAATAGTTGTCCAATATGAAGCGCTTGAAGAGTGATGACATAACTTTTCATATCCAGTCACGGCGAGAAACTCTTTATAGCTCTTGCCTTTCCCCCTTTCCCGATTGCCGAGAAAATCTGAACAAATGTAGGGACAGTAGCAGGAGGCACGCTGATCAAATCACAGCACCCCACAACAAGCTGTCGCCCGTGCATCACGGCTTTAAATTGAAAAAAACTGAACAAGTGAACAATAAACTGAATAAGTGGACAAGTGAACAATAACAATAACAAGTGAACAAGTAGTAGGCATCCGCGCGTTGGTCAGTTGCACGAACTGAACAAGTGAACAATAAACTGAATAAGTGGAAAGATAAACTAAGGAGACCGAAATCCTAAATCATAGGAAATCGCCGTGTTTGTGAATAAGCGATCGCGTGTTTGTCGGGCTCCATTCCAAATAGGGCCTTAAGAGTATCCCAATAGCTCATTCAATTAAAAAAGAATACTTCATTTTAAATTACAAGATGTATTGAATTTCTAGATATTAGTTCACTTTGGCTTTTCTAAATTCATTTCTTTTTTGCTATGTATTTAGACATAGTGTATAACTAGGTGCATAACAAAATCAATGTATCTTAAAAGCCAAAGTGAACTACAATTTAAAACGGAGGGAGTATATATTTAAATACATAACAAAAGCTATGTATGCAATAAGGCGTGTTATAGTTTACAATGAATGGAATATAATGTAAAAGAACTATAGTTGCTCTTTAGGGGAGGATAAAAAGGAACTAGTAAAATAGAAGAAGATCACTTACTAATACTACCTTGTTTGAAGTTAGGGAAGTAGTAGAATAAAACAATATAATAATTACTTAATATAAAAGAAGGTCACCTATGCTGACATTTTTTTTATATAATTTAAGGTACTGATGAAAACTGAAAGCCTATGGCGACATGACATCAGACACCGCGGGCCCTTCACGCGTCAGACAAGCCGGAGTAGCTCCATCAATCGCTGCCGCAACCCGCGTCACGCGATACGCACCGCCCGGCTTTCCCTTCTCCACTCTCCAACGATTGCATATAAACGGCTACGGGCATGGTGACAAGCACTCACATACTACGCAGGCAGAGGTTCGAAGAAACCACCACACCAAGCGATGGCGCCGCCCGAGATTCAGAGCCTGCAGTGTCCGAGTCCGACGGCCGTGCTGCTGCTGGCCACCTGCCTCGCCGCCGCCGCCGGCGTCTCCGAGGTGGCAGCGCTCGGTGCCACGGACTACGCCATGGCGCCACTGGTGCCTGCAGGCGGAGGCGCACGGCGCGTGCTCGTCGCCAACGGGCTCGGAGGCTGACGCCGCAGATGGGGTGAGGAACCAAACGAAACGAAACCATCAGATGCATGCATGCGTGATGCGTTTTTGTCTGAGCCTTGGTTTTTCCGTGGGTTTTTTTTGTGTTTTTGCGTGTCTTCTCATCGATCGATCAGGTGGAACAGCTGGAACCATTTCCAGTGCAACATCAACGAGGCGGTCATCCGGAACACCGGTTCGTCAGAGTCATTTCATTGGTTTCTTTCTGTTTCTGATATGGTTTTGCTCACTGATTCGATCACTGCTGTTAAACTTGATTCACAGCTGATGCGCTCGTCGCCACCGGACTTGCAAAGGCTGGCTACAAATATGTCAACTTAGGTAACTAGTGTTCATACTTGAAACGTGTTGGATGTTATAAGAGTGTCCAGTGTTACTGATCGAAAGATGACATTGTTATTGCAGATGACTGCTGGGCGGATTACCAAAGAACCAAAGAGGTATTGTAGTACGAGACCTTGTCGTCAGTTAAATTCTTGCAGTGAACATTGATCCCCACCAAAGAGGTAGTACAAGAAATTGGCTTAGCTATACTAACGGAGTTTCTGATAGGGATACATGGTCGCTAATCCCAAGACATTCCCATCCGGAATCAAGGCCCTCGTAGATTATGTCCACAGCAAGGGGCTTAAGCTTGGCATCTACTCTTCAGCTGGGTACGTACGTTCTTTCATTTTCCCCTTTTCGCTCAACAAGTTCGGTCGGCTCTTTTTGATTCATCAATCAAGTGGGAATGACTTCACCCAGCACAGCAGGCTACTACCTCATACCCAAAAGCTTACAAGTTTCCACTGCAATGAATAGGATCACTGTCCATGTTGAACTGAAACCGGACTACTGTGCCTTTCCGTAAATTTCAGGACAAGAACTTGCAGCTACCGGATGCCTGGATCTCTGGGCCACGAGGACAAGGATGCTAAAACGTTTGCGTCATGGGTACATACATACATACTCCAATGCTGCTGTTACACATGTTCAGACTTTCACACATCTGATAGCATCTGATGACCGTGTGCAGGGTGTTGACTACTTGAAGTATGATAACTGCTACAGGGACGGCACGCCTGAAACCGTGAGGTTTGGGCGCATGTCTCGCGCGCTCAAGAACTCTGGCCGCCCAATCTTCTACTCACTCTGCGAATGGTGTGCCATTCATGCATCCATCCATCCCTTTAATCTCCTTGTGCCTTTGGCTTGGAATGCACCTGAACCTCCTGATGACCTGACGGCTTCGTCCCAGGGGCTACATGGATGTGCCCAAATGGGGCGCCATGTACGGCAACAGCTGGAGGACCACCGGCGACATCAACGACACATGGTCAAGGTAAGTGACGCTCGCTCATCAGCTCGACTGATCGACTAAGTCATCGTGCTGATAACTGTGTGGGCAGCATGCTGGACAACATCGACCGGAACGACGCCTACGCCCGCTACGCCAAGCCCGGCGGTTGGAACGGTGAGTTCGTATATATCTCTGGTTGTCTTCCTGGATGAAATGCATCCGGATTCCATTGATGAGGTTTTCCTGTCGATCAGCTGATGGATCGCTTGCTTATCGATCGATCTCTCCCCCACACACACAGACCCTGACATGCTGGAGGTCGGGGAACGGAGGGATGGCGTACAACGAGTACGTCGTGCACTTCAGCCTCTGGGCCATCGCCAAGGCTCCCTAGTGATCGGCTGCGACGTGACGAGAATTTCCAAGCAGACGCTGGGGATCCTCTCCAACGCAGAGGTCATCGCGATTAACCAAGGTCGTCACAACACAATGCATCCATCTTCCTTCTCATCAGCGAAATCTTTCACATTATTCAAGTATTCAGTTCTATATACTCTACTCACGTACGACCAAAAAAAACAAAGTTCACTTCTTGACTCTTGTCCATGCCAACTGTGTTGGACGCAGATAGGATGGGTGTCCAGGGACACAAAGTGAGGAAGTATGGCAACGATCTCGAGGTACGTACGTACGTACAGAGATAGTATCTACCAAATCGATCACGAATCCAGCTTTTTTTTTTTTTTTTTTTTTGAGGGAGGATCACGAATCCAGCTGAATCCCATGGCGTTTGGTTGCGTTTGGTTGCAGGTATGGGCTGGGCAGCTCTCCCGGCACAGGAAGGCCGTGCTGCTGCTCAACCGGGGCCGACGCGCTCCGCGTCCATCACCGCGGCATGGCCGGACGTCGGCATCCGCCGCGCCGTCACCGTCGAGGCGAGGGACGTCTGGAAGGTACGTACGTACGCCAAGTCAATGCGTGGTGGCTGGTTTCAGGCCATTTCCAGCCAGCTCTGTTCCGCGCAGAGCCTGTGGTTTATGCCTCCATCTTTTGTGCAGCACGAGACGCTCCCGGGCAGGTTCACCGGCAGCCTCACGACGGTGGTCGGCCCGCGCTCGTGCAAGCTCTTCGTCCTCACGCCCGTTCCTCGCTGACGACGGACCGCGCCGCTGGAGATCCATCCGTCGATCTGCCTCCCTGTGGATCCTGCTAGAAATTAGTAGATGTGTATGATTTCAGAAACTCTATGTGTTGCGAGTTGCGACTGCTCCGATCCAACAAGGCAACAACGACAACAAGAGCCCATCAGCGTCTGTCTGTCGGTGATTCAGTAGTGATTTGACATGTCGCAACGCTCAGTTTGGCTTGATTTGAGATCCAACACATCGAATAAATGAGACCAACAATTCGCTACCCTACCCGTATACACACACCGATTCATGACCCCATCACCCAAAGGAAAAAAAAACACACACACACACAACTTACGCCTGACCGGCTAGGACGGACGAGCTCAAGCCAAATATTTTTTTTTTTCGCGATCTGGTCTTCCGCCCCCTTTTTCATTATATAAAAGGAAATGCTAAAGAAAAGCCGAAGCACAGGTGCAAAGGGCTCAACAAATAATTCTACAATTATCGACAGAGTCCCAAGACCTATAAACGATCAGCAAGAATACATGAGGGGAAGAAAGAGGACCCATTACCATAGTCCTAAGCGAATTAGACTTGCATATAAGAATTCAACAAAATGGCTGCCGCTTAGAAGATGAGGCTGCGGTGGCAAAGCATCCATCAATAAGAACCAAGATAACGTGAAATAGGGACCGTGTAGCATGCCGTGACACCATAATGACAGTTAGCAACTCCAACAACAACCCCGGTAGCCATTGAACACCCAACAACCATCGACAACCCAACAACGACCCGGGTAGTACGCCCGATGCGAACAACTCGCAACGGCGACCAGTAGTCGTTATGAGCCGCGACTGTGGTTATTATCAACAGTGACTAGGTAGTCGTGAACAACCAAAGCGACTACAGCATCAACATCAATTAAGGTAGGGCAGACCAATGCAAAGAGAAAAATGAAACACAGGTAGACCAAGATCCGATATTTTTTTATGTAGACCAAGCGTTTGATTACATTTGCATATGGGATGCTTGAACCATGCAAATATAGGTGCAAGGCTCTCTTATATTTACAAAATGGGGCTGCGGTCTGCTCTATTTCGTCAAGTTTTTTTTTTCTTCAAATAGAGGTTCTTAGCTCACAAGACCAACTCTTTTTGTGTCGTTGTTGTCAAAAAAAAAAAAAAAACTCTTTTGTGTCGTTACTTTCTATTGGAATTAAGGGAAAAAAAAACTTAGCCTCATTTGTACCAGCACTCTAAAGGGAGAGGAAACATATCACAACATATATTGAGAATGGAGAAGAATGTGAAGAAAATGTAACTAGTTTTGATGACTCGTGGTTGGTTTGAGGATTGGTTGAGTACAACATTATATTTGGCGAAAGAGTTTGTCAATAGAGTTTTAGGGCGTATTTGGATGGTTGGGACCTAGACTAGAGAATAAATTGGACCACTAATCTCAATTAGCTTCTCTTGAGGTAAAATAGACTAAGGACTAAACGGCACCATTTCTCATTAGTCTTGATTGGGAACATATCAGTTCTGGTAGATAATTGATGTGGGTTGTAAGTGGTGTGACAAATCAGTTTTTGATAGTCGATTTGGGTGGTGAAATGGTGTCCGAGTCCGACCGAGCTAAACTTCATTAAAAATTGTTTTGATAGTCGGTTTGGGTGGTGAAATGGTGTCCCCACCCATCGCGTCCCGACGAGTCGTGCTCCCCTTCGCCTCCCGCACCGATGGACCCCGCGCCGGCGCAACCGCCCCCCATTCGCCGTGCACCTCGTCACCGGCGGCGATTTTCACCGGAGCTCGCCCTCCTACTCCGCTCCCTCGCCTCCGCCCGCGTCGTTGCCCTTGACGCAGAGTGGAAGCCGCGTCGCCGCGGTAGCCCTGCCGCTGCCGCCCCTGCGGCCCCCTGGGCGATGGCGGCGCGACTAAGGCGTCCGAGGCATCTCCAGCGCCACCCAGGTTCCCGACGGTGACGCTGCTCCAGGTGGCCTGCCGCTTCGGCGATGACGGAGGTGAGCGCGAGCGCAGCGAGGTGTTTGTCGTCGACCTCCTCTCCGTGCCGCTCGCCGACCTGTGGGCGCCGCTGCGGGAGCTCTTCGAGCTGCCTGATGCGCTGAAGCTGGGGTTCAGGTTTAAGCAGGACCTGGTGTACCTCTCCGCCACATTCTCCGCCGCCCTCGGGCGCGACTCAGGATTCGATAGGGTAAGAGCGTGGTGACCAAATGTAGTGGCAAGCCTCACATTCATTTCCTGGAGGCAACATTGATGTAAATTTCCAAATTGGGATTAGGTTAGTGATCCCTGTGTTATTGGTACTCATATGCTGGGGTATGCTTAAACTTTGAACGGTTTGCTCAAAATTTAGAATCAAATTCTACAGGATTAACCCCTCTGGCTTTAGCAGCTCTTCTGTGGGAAAGGAATTAGAGCTCTGGAAATGCTTACAACTAGCAGCTTAGCCTGCACAATTGCATAGCTTACTCTCAAAAAAAAAATGCATAGCTAGTGATTGTTATCACTTGCACCTTTTTCAGATGACATTGTTTTCAAAACAACTAGTTTCTCAACCCTTGCTCAACAGTCATTTTAGAGAACATGGGCCTAATAGGAATCCTGCTTGTACATCCATGGAAAAATAAATTAAGGGTCTTTTTTGCGCTTCTCCAACAAAGCAAGCAAAAATCAAATACCAACCAAACTTTAGTGAAGACTGCCAATTATGTGGGTCAAGCATGTGTTAATTCATTGCATCTTATGATCCACATTGCATTGCCTTTTCTCATAAAGTCTAGTTCTAGTCCATACCTGCAATTCATCCTTGATTACAGGGTAAAGTCTAGGGCTTATTCCCTGCTTGCATTTCATCATCTACAACAGAGTTATGTCCCCAATAACTGAGCCATCAGCATACTGCATCTACTCATCATAGTTTGATTTTTTTGCTCCTACTAATACACTGAATTATCAATCTGCATAGATTAGGTATGGGTACCTGAAAATAAGTGTGCTGATCTTTCACAGTTTTTAATTTTTTATATTCAGAGAGTGTTTCTAGGATTTACCCTTTTTTTATTTGTTTTTCAAGATTTTTGGATCAGCATTGTTTGCTCTATATTAAGATAACCATGCTGGTATTCCTTTTTCAAGGTGGAGCCTTTCTTGGATGTCACCAACATTTATTACTATCTCAACGGCCATGACAGGCAGAAGAAGCTTCCAAAGGAGACCAAGAGTTTGGCAACTATTTGTGAGGAGCTGCTCAGTGTCTTTTTATCCAAGGTTAGTGTTGATAAGATGTCTTCATTTTTGGAACTTTAATTTGTCAAAAGTGGTATGTGCTTTCTGAGGTTATTCTTGTTTAAATACTTCACAAGAGAGTCCAGAGCACAAACATAGGTTACACTGTCCAAAGTTTTGCGGCTTTGTTAAATAAGGCTACCGTTCCTTGGTTTCAAATCAGGGTGTATCCTTTCGGAAGTTCGTTTCTGCTTGAGTTTGTTGGCCCTTTCTTCTGGTTTTGATAATGGTTATCGTCCCTCCCGTAAGGTTCAACACTAACCTGATCAACTAAAATATCAAACGCTTTTGTCCCTTGAGCTATCCAAATTAAAGGAAAAAGGGTTTCAACATGGACTCTGGTTCATCGAGGTGATTGTCCTTATCAAAATCATGAAATCGAATGAGCAGTACAACACTAGTGTTCAACATGTTTCAAGAATTACAGTTAGTTTGGTTCCATAAATAGATACTGGCAAGTTTGAGCCTGACCTTCCTGCCCTGCACACAAGGCAAGGCTCCAACACTAGCAATGTCTTTTGAAAGCATTGGCGTTGATTTATTATCCTTGCCCTTTTATTTTAATAGGAACTCCAATGTAGTGACTGGTCATGCCGTCCCTTGAGCGAGGGCAAATACAATATGCTGCATCGGATGCCTACTACTTGCTAGACATATTTGATCTGTTCCAAGAAAAGATCACAATGGAAGGTAATTCTTATTAAGTTCTCATTCTTATTTTTTTCTATTTACCAAGAATGAATTTTCTATTTCTGATTTCCTTTCTTATTTTTTTACTGTCGATTCTATTACAGGAAAATGTTCATCTACAACAGGACTTACTTTAGACAGGCATTGCTCATCAGTGGTGATAGAATGCTCTTCTTCTGGATATAACAATTGTTCGGTTAGTTGTTTGATGTCCATAGTGACCAAGTACAGCGAGAAGATAATTTTGACAGAATCTGATGCAAAACCACGTACCTCAAACGAAAAAGAAAAACTGAAGATTCCTGCCAATGCCAAATGCAAAGATAAAGTGGACTGCAGTAGTGAATGGCAGGGTCCCCTCCATGGGATCCTTCCATTGGTGGAGATGGATACCCGAAGTTCTTGTGTGATGTGATGGTAGGTTCTCTCAATCTTGTTACCCCCAACAGCTGTACAGTTCATAATTTGTTTTGTTACCACTCTGCAATGGATAATATGAACTTAGGTTTGACAAAAACTTAACACCATACAATTCAATTCCCTCTTCACAAACTGCTGGTTTGACCTTACAATAAATCTGAACAGATTGAGGGCCTAGCTAAGCACTTGCGATGTGTTGGAATAGATGCTGCAATTCCATCTTCAAGGAAACCTGATCCAAGGTCTCCACGATACTTTCTGCTATAATTTTAGAACATTCTTAATGTAATTTCGATTGATAGGAGTTCTCATTTACCTTGTGCTGCTTGCTGCCCATTTTACTCACCTGTAGGGATCTATTAAATCAAACATACAAGGAAGGAAGGATATTATTAACACGCGATGCCAAGCTCTTGAAATATCAATATTTAGCAGGTAACCAGGTATACAGAGTGAAAAGCCTACTCAAACATGATCAACTAGCTGAGGTTTGTGCATATTTTGATCCTTTTCCATCTTATATATGATTTATACAACATCATTCGCAGTTAATGCTAAATCTCCCATGGCTCATTGTCATGTTGGCTATATTGCTAATTGGTCACCAAATTGAAGGAAAGTTTAGCTTCCTTGTTGGTTAACCTATGATTATGTAGCACCTAATAAATCACATTTCTGACAGTAAATGCTCCACTATCAGCTCAACCCAGGAGAGAACCTTTGAACTGCAGTTGTATGGACCAATCCAAAGTTTGACATGGAGTTTGAGTAGTTTCTAGCAAGAATAAATGGCAAATTGATGTTTCTTTTAATATTGTTGTTTACGAATTAAAGTTTAATTTAATCTTTTGTTAGTCACCCATGCTTTATAACTGGATGAAGAAAAAGATCATAAATTTATTAAAGGAATTTATAAAATTAATGAAGAAGAACTGGGTTTATATGAATAAAGAACTATGGGTTGAGTACCATCTTAAAGATCATAAATTCCAAAATATGGCATGTGAGGTTGATAAGTGTGCCCTGGGGGCCACATGTTAGCAACACAACCATGGCATTTTCAAACCCAAGTGTTCATCACATGCAAATATTGCAACACATCAAGTTGGTGTTTGTTTCTCCTAGTACGTTTGATTTTGGATGCACAGCTTTCTCATCATGAATGAGGTGTTACCACATGAGGGTACAAGTAGCACATATCAGGAGTCTTGAGGGGAAATTGTATTTTTATGTAGGAAGCTCTATCAAGGCACCATACTTGTTTTCTAATGATTCTATTTGAGTAGCCGGAGGAACTGAGGAGATTTGGGGGCTAAGTGACTAACTGGTCAGTTTATTAACTTGCTTGTTTCAGGTCATTAATACCTTCCAATTAAAGATTGCCGAGGACCAACTTATGTCTAGGTGCACAAAATGCAATGGTAGTTTTATTCAGAAACCACTTACCCTAGAGGAAGCTGTTGAAGCCTCTAAAGGTTTCCAGGTTATTCCCTTGTGCTTGTTCAACCGAAATCTGGAGTTCTGGAAGTGTACCGATTGCAATCAGCTCTATTGGGAGGTACTTAATCTTCTACTGTATATAGTTGAGGGCTTGAGGCTCTATTACATTATTTCTCCATTTTTTGTAAGCATCTATCTTATGCATCCACAGGGAACCCAGTACCACAATGCAGTTCAAAAGTTCTTGTCAGTGTGCAACATTAGTGACTAAGCAGTGCAGCTGTGGTGCACATTTGTAAGGTACTGAGATATCATCGCCTCGGAAAGAATAAGAAATCATCTGATCTTTGGCAACCAATCGTGCATGATGAGGCAAGCCATCCATTTTAGCGGTTCGCTGTTTGTCACCGAGTCGCTGTAAATAGCACAACACTTTCGTTTCGAAATGTGTTACTCTTTGTCAGAAATAGACAGAAAATGGAATGCTCAACGCCCCAGCATGTCAAATGAGAATGCATGTACACTGAAAATTCAGAAGGTGAAATTTCATCAAATACAACACTGCTAGACATAACAGTTTGTCCTTCAATATTGTTTAGTTGATTCTTGTAGGGATAGAAACTGTGTATAAACGATACACGGTAGTGCACTGTTTCTGTCCCGTTTAATTGACTATTTAGACCCTTTGATGAACCGTTTAGCCTAAATAATGGCTAAACAGCAGGTGATGAGTGACCGTTTACAATTTCGTAAAAAAAAAGTGTTTAGAAAAACGAAGCTTGGTCAGCGATGACAGCCAACATGGCTAACCATGACGCCGGCTCACAATGCAAAGCAGGCCCAGTGATGAATTTCTGATGCCCCTTTGCTACTCCTGCAATCCTGTACATGGTACTTGGACGCCCAAAATTTCTCTGAATTCAGGCAACCATGCAAAGTCCCAGTACGCTGTATTTCTTTCAAATGCAAAGATGGCGACATTGACACCAGGGTTCTCAGGCCTTCTGGGTCTTCATACTACCAAAACCATCACAATTCACATCCACAAGATGAACCGTGCTGTCACTCAAGTTTTCTGCCTTATGTTTTCAACCAGAGATTAAAGATATAAATAATAGCAGTAACAAACTTTCAGACATCAATGACAAGCTACGCAAAAGTATGTAAGAAGAGCACACATTTGTTTAACAAAAACACAAGTAACAGACATGTAGTATTGAGGCATGCTTCACTAAGAAAGACCAAACAGGAACCACACAAGACCAATCACCAATGTGCCGTAGATAAACTCCTCCAGCTCCGTGTGTCAATTTTCTGTAGTAACTGAGGGCTAAATGTATTTATAACCTGCAAGAGCAAGTGAAGTCAGGAAGACTTTGGACTGCTTTGGGTAAAAAGTATGTCAAAGCAGAAGGGCACCAACGCCAAGATATTCACATATGGTTCTAATCTTGTATAAGTAATAGCAATCATAACATGAATCAGTTGGAACTTGGAAAGATCAAAGTTTTGTCATGCAGAATATTCAGAAGAAATGCAGAAGCACTGCAAACGGTTATGACTGGATCTATTAACTGGAAAAATCACAGGGGACAGTTGGAACTTGGAAAGATCAAAGTTTTGTCATGCAGAATATTCAGAGGAAATGCAGAAACACTGCAAACGGTTATGACCTAATCTATTAACTGGAAAAATCACAGGGGAATACTACATAGTTCAGACGGTGGTGTTTAGCAAGAAAAGGTATATCAAAGATAAGGATAAGATGCAGTGACAGTGAAACTATTAATATTAGAAGATTAATCCAATCAATGGCGCTACAAACAGAAAGTTTAGTCATTTGTCAAGAACATTTCCATCATCCAAGTCTGCACTGCCGAAATTTATAGTATCATTTGCACACACAATTATATACGATGCTATTAAACACAAGATACTAATATATTTATGAACCTGCCATGTTCTTCTTGTCACACTGATAAGCCTTTTGGTTGCATCCAGAATTCAGAAAAACGAACTGAGACTGAGCATGCTCACAGGCACAGGCACACAGGCATCAGCAATTCAGCATACAACTATCTGCTATCCATAACTAGAACCAAGCACATGCAGTTCTATACAGTAAAGGATGCAGTCGCGATGCACAACTAGGAAGAGCAGAGCAAAGTACCTGCTTCGTCCTTTGGCCGTCCTGGAGCGGAGGGTCTGCAGTGCCGCCGTCTGCTACTGCGGAGCCAAAGGGTCTGCACTGCCGAGAGTGCAGCAGCGGGCGGCGACGGCCGACGGCGCCACTGGATCGGAGCCCGGCGGCCGGATTAGGGAACGACGGGAGCTTTTTGGGGACGGGGACTTGGGCGGCCGGAGCAGGGTTCGATCGATCACAAGTAGAGCCTCCTGGAGATCGATCGATCGCAGCTACGGAGTAGCGTACGGGCAGTTGCGCACCTGAGGTGAGGGCAATTAAGAATCGGACTCCAAATTCGAGTCGAACTCGTACCGACCCTAGTAACTCCAAATTCCACTCGAACTCGATAGTCTAACAGGTCTATAAGTACCAAACACGCGCGCGCAACGCCGCACCAACACCAACACAGCAGCCGCAGTAACCTCCAACACACGCACGCACCGCCCACCACCAACACACGCGCGCGGAACGAGTAACCTCCCGCCATCCCGATCCCGATCCCGCAACACAGCTTCCTGCGGCCATGGGCTCGTGCTTTTCACGCCCGAAACGCTTCTCCCCGCGCAGCGTCGTCAGATCGGCAGCGGCGCTCATCATCCTCGTACTGTTGGTCATCGCCGGCGGCGTCGCCACGAACACGGCGGCACGGGGCGTCGTCGTAAACCATCGCCTCCCTTCCACGCAAAGTTCTTCGAGTCGAGGTCGAGGTCATCGAAGGTTCCAGCAGCAGCAGCACCATCGGCTTCACGACGAACCAACAGCACGGGCCGCCTCAGCTTCCAAGGGGATTCGTCCATCAAACCTCCAGCCTGGAGATGGAGCCGTCTCTGGCCGGTGACCCCAAGCCAATGCACGCGCCGCCAACAAATCCCAAGAAGAGTCTCCTGGCGGTTCCTGTAGGGATCAAGAACAAAGCAGTGGTCCACAAGCTCGTGTCCAAGTTCGCACCCGCCGACTTCACCGTGATGCTATTTCACTACGACGGCGCGGTGGAGCAGTGGGGCGACCTGGAGTGGTCTGATCGGGCTGTGCACGTGGCGGCGAAGGGGCAGAGCAAGTGGTGGTTCGCCAAGCGCTTCCTACACCCGGACGTGGTGGCGGAGTACGACTACGTGTTCGTCTGGGACGAGGACATCGAGGTGGACGCCTTCGACCCCGCCCGGTACCTCGACGTCGTGCGGAGGGAGGGCCTCGAGGTGTCGCAGCCGGCGCTCGACCGCCGGTCCGAGATCCACCACGCCATCACGACGCGCGCACTGCTCCCCACGGCGGACGGCGTGCATCGGCGCGTGCGGAACACGCGGTGCGACGGTGATAGCGCCGGCCCGCCGTGCGTGGGGTGGGTGGAGGTGATGGTGCCCGTGTTCTCGCGCGCGGCGTGGCGGTGCACTTGGGGGATGCTACACAACGATCTCATCCATGGCTGGGGCCTTGACTACAAGCTCGGGTACTGCACGCAGGGCGACCGCGCTCTCACTGTTGGCGTGGTCGACAGCGAGTACGTGCTCCACCGTGGTGTCCCGATGCTCAGTGACGGCGGCACGGCGACGCCGTCGGCAGGGCGCGCGGCGGTCAGGTTGCGGTCATTCAAGGAGATGCTGATGTTCAACCGGAGGTGGGAAGTGGCTGCTGCGGAGGACGATTCCTGGATTGATCCCTACACAGCAGCACAGGCTCCGACGGCGAGGTGATCATGGTCGTGAAGATGACCGGCGCTTTCGATGACCATGTCGACCACGATGGCAGTTGATGAAGACAAGCAGAAGGCGTGGATCGCATGGGCATGATCGGGTCGTTGCCACGCACGCTGAATAGAATCATGAGGTACCTCTCTTGTACCATATTGCATAACATCTCATCATGTATATTAGATCACTTTGAGCTTCTTGATTATATTTATTTGAATGAGACTATGCTCTAGTTAGTGTACTTTATACATAACGGTGCTCTTAGGCTCTTCTTGATCAATTGATATATGTTATGAGCTAAGCTTCCTTTCTATATATGCTAACATGACTAACATTTGATGAAATCTGAAAATGGTTCACCACTGAGATGGCAACTAGCATGTGTAGGATGTGTGATATGCTTTGTGCTATAATGTGTATACTAGGTAGCTATGTCTCATGCTTTGAGTCACACACTTACTTAGATAACCTGATGCTCATGTGATAAAAAATTGAAATCTAAGCTAAGTGCTGGAAAAGATCGAGATGGGTCCATACTGTCCCACCTCAAGGCTTCGAGACTGCTTCCCATTGCACTTGGGTTGAACTTGAATCTTGTAGTGGATGACCCAGACCATTGCCTTAAGCTTCTTATTGCTCACAGCATAGGCTTGACATGGTTGATTAGTAAGGCTGACAGTGGATAACCTCTCGCACATACTTGTGACACGTTGCAAAGTATGATACATTTAAAATTGATAAAATCACAAGTGTTGGGTATGTCTTTTGCATGATGTGTGAACGCTGTTTGGGGTAGTTCACCTGTGTACATATGTTAGCACTCGGTCGATCTCTGCTTATATGTGCTATGTGCTACTTTCAGTGGTGAACCCCTCTTTTGAATTGCTTAAACCTGATCAAAATGCTTAAATGTCATATTCTATATCGCTTGATCAGTTTGAGCATTTGCTAGCACTATTGTTACTATGATACTAATTAGAGCATTTTCTCATTCAAATTGCTATAACCTTGAAGCTCAATCCATGTGCTCTAATTCATGATCTTGACAAGTGCATATGCCAACAAGGGGGCTACTTTTGTTTTGTCTATCTATAGATGCTAAGAGGCTAAGACCGAATACGTTGTAGTTATGCCAAATTTGGCTTTGTATGTTGGGCTAACACGAATAATATGTAAATGTTTCGATCATTCTTTTGTTGACATGTATTCTAATTTTTTTTCTGCACCACAGTAGATGAAATTATCATATTGCTTGATAACACGGTATTACAAGGACATAATTCAGCGTTTGTTGTTTGTTTCAGTATCTATGCACTGTTGATATATATATATTACCCCCGGGTAGTGAATAATAATCACTACCCGAGTCCAATCACCGAGCCTGACCGACGGTCGCTCCCTCGCGCCCGTTCCCACGGTTCCCACAGCTCCCGCACCCCGAGCCGACCGCCGGTTCACCCACGAGATTGCCGGGCCACTGAAGCTCCCCCACCCCACCACCCACGACTTTCTCTACGGTTTCTATTTTCCTCGACCCGTCCGCTCGGTCACCACCACCGCCGGCACGCACGCCGTCCGACCCTCCCCATTCAACCGTTGCTTTGCCGATGGCTCCGCCGCGCCCCGACGTGCTGCCCCCATTGCGCCGTGCGGCGCGCAGACGCGTGCGCCGCCGGCCCGGCGTTCGGCCGCCGCTCCCCATTGTTCCGTTTCGTCGTCGGCGTGGGGAGGCGGAGGCACCGCATCGCGGCGCCCGGGCCCTTCCACCACCGCAGGCGGCGCAGCCCGCTCCTTCCCGATCGGTGGCGCCCGGCCCGCCTTTCCACGACCGCAACGGCGACGGCCTCAGCAGATCCGGTCAAGTCGTCCCTCCCCTCCCGTCCTCCGGCGACGGCCACGTTACACAGCCTCCTCTGCAGCGTGGTATCCGTCGGCTTCCCGCTCTAGCCTCTCCGCAGCCTGGCCTCCCAGGTACCGGTGGCTACCCCCTTTCCCTTGTCGCCCGCCTTGACCCATTGACCCCTGCCAAGCACGAACGAAAGTAAGATTCTTTAGCTCGATCTGTGTTCATGTTTATTCATTTGTTATTGCAATCTTCTTCCGATCCATATACTGCATCTCCTTCTGATCCACATATTCAGATCCTTTCCTTCCCTTCTGAATCTCTTCTTGTTTTTTTTTTCTTTTTACTCCTTATTTGTTTTGATTTCCCCCTGCCACAGCAGTGCTAGTTCATCCTGCCCTACCTTTACATGCCTTAAATCAAGTGCTAGTTAGTTAGGGTCTCATGTAATTTTCCCCAAATTCGATGTGCAATGTCACTTAAACATGCTTTTATATTTCTAGTTCTAGGTATAATCTTTCATAATAATTGCAAATTTGGTGTATCTTCGCTCCATGTGATTGTTTCATTTAGGTGCATTTGTGCCAGGCTACACGTATTGCAATGATGATTTATTAAGCATATATGTCCATACGGATAATCTGTGTATGATGTATATTGCGTCAAGATATTCCTTTGTTGGTTTCTCCTCCGTATGTTTTTATTGCCTGTTCTTGAATGCAAGTTGTACTATTATTGAATCGATATGGAGATGAACTTGCACCTGCAAATGGGCGGGGTGGCACTACCGCACTAGGCACTTGCAACAAGGTGCCATTGCTTTTTGTGGTTCTTATGCTTATGTTGTCATTTTCCTTTTTCCCCATGTTGCCACTGTATCGTTTAAGAAATATATGTTGGATAGGCATTGATAAGGAAGTTTTTGCCTAGTTAATAACATGCATGCCAATTGGGAAAACAATCAAATATGTAACTGAAACCTTTCTTATATGCTTGAATGGCAATGCATTTCTTGGCAACTCAAGCAAAGGGGTGGCGCTTGGCGGGTGTGGCTTCCTCGTAGCGGTGGCGCAGGCCGAGGAGAAGGCTGCAGGAGGCACGAGGTGGCGGGGAGAAATTGGCCCGTAGCAGGTCCACGGCGCATCATCCGTACGGGCGGAGAAAGGAGTGGCGACTTTCCCCGGCCACGCCGCCGCACCCCCCCCCACCCCCACCACCATTCCCGCTTGTGCTCCAGACCAATAGTGGCAGATCCAGGTGCGCCCTCCTCGGATCCCCTTCCCCGCATCCTCATTTGCAAGATCTTCTCCTTCCCCTTCCACGCCCCTCCCTCTTCCCCGATTCGCTTTGATGATTCGAAAGTGCAGAAACCACCACGGCCGGGGAGCTCCTTTTCACTAACAAAGAAGGTGGAGTCTAGGTCTAATCTATTTTTTTTTTTTACCTTTTGCTTGTATATTTCTTATCCTATGAATGAATGCATTGTAACGATGTATGATGATTTCCATGTTGCGGTGACGGATCAGCCCCCTCACCTGTAATCCTGTATTGCCTCGTTTGATACATTGATAGAGAAGATTTGCTCAAGGTTTTTCGATAAACAAAGGCTTGGCCAATATAAAGTGATTCATACTGTGTTTGTAAAATTTGTCATCTAGAATTCTTATTCAGCATTTTATATTTTGCACTTGTTACTTTGACATATGAAATATAGACCTTTCCAACCTTCAAAGTTAGACTTGAGAGCTGGTCATCGCTGAATTATTTTATCTACACATTGTATTGAAATATACGGAGTGAGATATTGTTAGAAAGTGCCCCGGTTTGGTTACGCTCTTGTAGCATAATCCTATTTATTCTACAAAGACATCTACACTAGTGTGTCACTACTATGTTACACTTACTGACGCACGTGCCCTTAAGTAAGTATGTCATGTGAGATCTGTTCAATTATTACTCTTCTTGTGAAAAATATGAACTTCGTTGAACAGATATTTAGACTATAATGCTCTGTTTATTGGGTTCTCAAAAGTGTGTGCATTGAACTGTTTTTTAGAATCTTTGCTGAAAACTGATTTATCTTATATGCATTTTGATTTTCGGGTAGCACATTTTATGGGCAACAAGCCAATTGAAGTGTTGTTGCTTCATTTAGGTATGATGTCCCTCCACGCTCGTGTTTTTTCATGTCGTTGCTTCATTACCAATCTAGGCAAACACTTTGTTGTGTGTTGTAGTATTTGGGCCACTAGATATTTATCTATTGTTTGGCAGCATTTAGGTGTTCTTATGGCGTGTGGTCGTGTTGGCAGACGCCTCGGTGGTGGATTTATTCAACATTTAGGTGTTGTTTTAGATTTATCGGAACGCCCTTCAATTTGTTTCGTTGTCCGTGATTGCCCATATATGCACTCATTTTTTTCTTTGCTTCCTTGGGTACTTTGTTCTATGGCTTTTCCTTTTGTGTCAAATGAGCCCTCCGCAGTTGTTTAGCTTATTTAGATATACCTTATTTATATTGATCGTTCACATTACTACAGGTTAGTGAGGATTGAAGAGAGCGCCAGCAGTTTAGTTGTGCATCTTAATACCTGTTTTATTTTATTTTTTTCCAAATAACATGTGCGAGATCTGATCTCCTTTCTTCTTTCTCTATTTTTTTTTTTTTGTTTAATCTAGAACAGCTACTTTTATTGTTGTTTTCTCTTCTAGCTATTGTCCACTTGAGAGTGCTTCAAGTACAAATATGAAATATGTTTTAGTTTTGTCCTTCCCGTCATGTCCTCTCGTTTTTTTCTTCTTTCATGGCTCACCTTGTCGGGGAGATCCAGCCATAGGCATTAGAGCTAAGCTCTCATATGTTCATCACATTTTGATGATATTTACATTAGGAGTTCGCCACGCTTATTTGGTCCAACTAGAATTTTCTTGCACAATCATGAAAAAATTGGAATTTAAGGTGCTCCCGTTGTTGGATCTTGTTAGCCGTTAGTCCCAAAATCTTACTCCCTACCACTTGATAGGTAGTTCGTCAAGTACAATCCTTCAATTTATCATTTATCTCGCAATTTGATTCCTTAAATCTCTTGTGCAAGCACTATTCATATCAACCCGGCTTCATTATTTCAATCTTTCTCTCTCTTTTTTTTTTTTTTTTTTTTTTTTTTTGCGGATCCCACTTAGGCACTAGCGCAACCACTCGTGATGCGCCTCTTTCACTTGCTGACCATCAATCCATCTATCTATCGATTTAAACTTCCTTGGCCGATCTTGATAGAGCAAAGGTGCCAGAAGCCACAATCTTCCCACCTTGGTAAGTTTTATTCCTTTTGTACTCTATTCCTAGTTAGTCCTTATGCCAGTTGTTGCTCATTGCGCTTATAATTCTAAAAAATGCTGCACTAAATATAAAAGCTTCTACTCACGCCTATTTACTTGAATTGTGCTTAGTCCACTCCATGCCAATGTATATTCATGGCCTCCCTCCTCACATGTTTTCTCTATTATGTTTGATTGGATCAGGATCTTTTGCTTGTGCTTATATTCATGGCTCCATGCTATTCTCATTGAAGTTTTCTCTCGCTTCCCTATACTTTCTTCTTTTCCTCTTAATAATTGTACTTCTCATTTTTCCTTTTGCCATGCAAGATATGAACATGATAAACAGAGCTTCAGTGATGTCTCTTTTTTCCCATTCAAAAATGTTCAATTCTGAAGGTTTGCTTCCTCTAGGTAATTGTGAATGGGAAAGCACATCGGAAAGTAATTGTGAATGGGAAAGCACATCAGGTAATTGTGAATGGGGTTTCATACTTCCTTTTTTCCCATTCAAAAATGTTGTTTCAATGATGTCTCTTTTTGTCCACTATGGGCTACTGCAGAACGAAAGCACAAATTAGTACCCGAGGTTCCAGAATGGCGCCTAGTAGATGCTCTAGAGGTGTTATTTATTGGCTATGCATCCATTGTACGCTGATATATGTATATAGAGCCTCTACTCTTCTGAAGATTAGTGGCAACCACAGGTGAAGTTCTCGCTTCACTTCCGAGCCAATGGGCACTCATCATTGTTTATAAACCCTATTTAGCTGATTTTTCTTATTTATTGGGATTTAAGTCATGGCGAGTAGGTTACCTGAAGTATAATTGCAACAGGCCATGCAATACTATGGATCCAACTCCATCGTGCTTTGTTGCATGCGTTCGATACTTTTTTTTTTGGGGTTGGACTGCTTTCTCTCGCTCTCTTACGCTTTTCTCACCGTTACTCGTAGTCTCGAGGAGCTAATGGGATTGTGGTATGCATCATGTCCATTCGGTTGTCATGTGTGACCGATCGATGTCCATCTGCCACCCCCCAGTGGATGTGGTTAGGAGCATTTTAATTTAATTGCTTAAGTTAGTTTGCAAGTTGTCTCAAGATGGTATGGGCTGCTTAAATTGATGACAACATTTGTGTTTTCAAAAATGATCTTTTTATGGTTGAAATTGATGACAACTCAGGACTGATCTCATTATAGAATGTTGTAACGATTACGATGAGTTATTCAGATTAAATATGGTTCAGATGAGGCCATTGTTGTGGATTAGGATTGAATTATCATAAATAATTAGTAGTAACTAATTATTTGACTTCGTCATTGTTTGGAAACTTGAGTAGATACTACAAGTCTGATTATCAAATTTGAATTTAGCTTTCTCATTTATTGACTTATGGTAGGATTACCACAAATCCATATAAACAATGGTTGTTTCTGTACCTATTTGAGGAATTATTTCTGAAGCTTATGGTAGTGGTAGGCACACCAAACTAGCATGTACCTATTTGTCTGCAGCCTATCAGTATGCCAATCTGCAAGGCAGTAGGATTGTAGGTTTTTCTCTGGCCTTCCTCGCGTCTCCTTTCTTTGGCCTTCTTTTCATGTACATATGCATTGTCAATAATTAATCTAATTCTATGCAGTATTTATTACAATGGAAGGTTTATATGGTCACACATGATAATATTTGTGCATAGGCTACTTTGGCTGAAAATATTTGAGGTTTCTATGGTTCCCTAGTGTTTGGTGCACAAACAGATCAATTTAGCAATATAGAAAATTAAAGAAATACAATCTAATTTTTTTTAGCTTTTATTGGCTATTGAATTTTGTGTCTGAGACAAGCAAATGTCATAATGCCTGTCTTAATGGATGTGTTAATAACTTGGGTCTGGTGCTATATAAATGAAGGTCAATTTTAGCAGCATCCCCTAGTGTTTAGTTAATTAACGGGGACATATTATAACATAGAAAAATATCCATGGTAACAGGTCATCATTCAGAAAAGCTGTGTTGCATAATGACATCGAAGGAGCCCTTAATAATGCAGTTCATTAGAAGGAAGCACTTGGATGCCTGTGCATCATCATTGCAAGTTCTTCAAAAACAAATTAGTGTATCTGCACCTTCGGGGATTCAAATCTAGCTGTTCATCTCCTGCATCAACATATTATATTCAGATTCATTATAAAATTAAATGTGCTCTTGTATCTGACTTCTAATTTTCAGTTTATTTCAACAAACATATATTTTGTGTCAACCTGTGTCAGCAGGGCAGAGGACTGAATGTGGCAGGGAAGTGTAGCGGACAACGCACAGCAGCCCTACCAAAAATTTTCCTCACGAGGAGACATGGAGAAGTCGAGAACCCAAGGTGGATGTTATGTTACTGACATAGGAGTGAAGGAATTGGATTTCTTTAGGAGAATTCACAGCGCAACGCTGTGGAGTATGTTTTGAAAGAATAAATGGTGGAATTCATAAAAAATCTCCTTTGGCTCTGTGCTACAGATTTTTTGTCCAAGTTGTTCCAAAGAGTAGGCCAACAGATTCTTTGTAATTTGTAACTGATATTGAACCAAATAGTATCAATTTTACTTAGCATCACGTACTATTGTTGACAAGGTGCGTTTGTATTAAAAAGACTTAGACGTATAGATATAGATTTACTTTGCACAATAATATACCGGCCAGTTAATAATGTGATCACTTAAAAAAAAAGGCTTGAGAAACCTGCCATGCGAGGGTCACGGGCAAAAAAAAAAAAAAAAAAATCAGTCCACAAAAAGTCAAATCGGTTGAAAAAAATCGGGTTTGGAAACCTTGCCTGGTGAGTGGTGACTGGGCAAAAAAAAAAACACAAAAAAAGTCAAATCGGTTGGAAAAAAAACGGCTTCGAAACCTTGCCTGGTGAGTAGTGACTCGGCAGGAAAAAAAAAATCAGCAAGACACGGGTTCTCGTGCGGACGGATGGGTGCTGGACCGACGCTCGGTCTGCTGCGCGGGGGGGCTTGGGGACTGTTTAATAATCGACTGCCAATACTACTTTTGCTAAATTTTTCGCCAGCCCTATATATATATATATAGAACTATTACGTTGTAGCTGACTATAGAATATTACATTTTGTAGCCGGACCCAACCTCCACGTCCGACCGAGCAAAGGATGCGGACGTACCAGCCTGTCCCTCCGCTCTGCTAAAATAAATTCCCACCGTAGCTAATTAATCACCCAATCCCTTAATCACGTGGCTTTATTTCCTCAAATAGCCAAATCACGTCATTTCCTTTTCTCTCTCTCGTCCAATCCAAATCAAGGGGGCCAAGGGGGCGGCGGTGGCTCTCCTGCCCGTGCATGGATCTGGCCATGCATGGATCTACATCAGGCGGCCCTCAGGCGCATCCTCACCGATTGGCAGCAGCGCATGCAGGCGCACTCTCCCTGACGGCGGATTGGCCTGGCCTGTGCCGACGGTGGTTCTTGGCGGCGGTCGCTGCTTCCCCCCGTGGCGTCAGCGCCGCCGGAGACAGCGTCCAGTTCTCGACAGCAGTAGCGGCACAGCCTCCCTCCCGCGTCGCTGTTGCCGAGGTCGCGCATGCTGGCCCGCCACACACCAGGGAGGCTGGAGGTGGAGATCCGCGTCGCCGTTGCCGAGGTCGGCGGTGAGGTCACGGCCACGTTGCTAGAGTTTATGCGAGGCCGGCCCAGAGCTTCTCGTGGCGGAGACGATGGCCGCACGGTCATCTCGTGGTGGAGACGATGGCCGCACGGTCATGCCCCGACGCCCTCCGTACCTGCGCACACCACTGGCGAGCTGTGACCGAGTTTCGAGTGGATGGTGGCTCCTGCCTACGGTGTCGAGCAGTGTGGCGGCCACCGTGCCAGGCGCCCGCGGCGGTCTCCAGCGCCGGCGTCTTCCTGATCCGCGGCAGACTCCACACCGGCATGTGCGCGGTGTCGCGGGCGAAGGCGGACGACCTACCAGAGGCCGGAGGCAGTGCAACCTCCCTGAACTCATCAGCGCCACACTCACCTCCCTGGACTGCCACCTAGCCCGGCGGTGCTACCAAGAACCCTCGACGTCGTTACCACAACTGCCTCCAGCACCTTCTGCGACGTCGCCGGCACCGGGGATGTGGTCGTGTACTGCACGGCGTGGCCTTCGTGCGCTGTCCGTGCATGCCACGCGCTCGAGCTTTCCGTGCTCCACGTCGTCGCCCGACGGGCAGGCCGCGAGGGGTCGCTGCTCACCCTCCCGGGGAAGCCATCCACGTCCCCAACGGCGGTCGCCGAGTCCACAAAATCTGAACCGGAAAAGTAGCAGTCAGGCCGCCTAATGTCCCGTTGATCTGATTCTCGTAAATGATAATGTGGATTATCGTAATCTTATTGTCCAATTACGACCGAATGTGCCAAATTGTAGTAACTCAATCTGATTTTCATCTGTTACACATTTATTAAATTCTCGTAAGTATAGTTCTTTCAAAAATTTGATGTCTAATTGTGCTAATGCCTGCGTTCAAATTATCGTAAAAAATCATGGCAAAAGAGTGCATGCATACACTAATTCACTTATATGCATGTGTACACGCTAATTCATGTGCGCTCGTTCCTCTATCTTGCATGTGCACACGCATGGCAGATACGAAATCACCGTGATTATGGTAACTCCCGATGCTAAGTATGGTAAACAATATATCGTAAATTTTAAGTTTTACATGTAGTAGATATACTATATAGGTATATTCTTTGTGCTATTCTTTTATTCTGATAACACGTTTACTTTCATGTGAATATTCTCGTAACAGCTGCCTAATTATGGTGAAGTAATTACCGTGATCTGCATGCATGCACTAATTATGGTGAAGTAATTACTAATTACAGTTTTTATTTCCCACCAATCACGGACACGGTGGCTCTCCTTAGTTCGGCAGCTCGGCATGCATTTATTACGAGCCTGGCTTTCTGGCTCGGCATGGCGCGGTGGATGGCTGGCTGGGTGCAGTCGGACGACCCAGCTGTTCCGTAGCCAGCCAGCTTCAGAGTATACTCTCTATATATATATATATATATATATATATATATATATATATATAGGTAAATTTTTCCTACACCCTGTGGAGTAGTTACACCCATCTAGCTGCACATGTAACTCCTTCTCTCCGCACACATGGCAGGTGCGTTAACGCTATCGGATTAGTATCTACAAAATCCAACCGGTTTAAAAAACTACGTACGCTGTTTTTTCGGATCTGATCTACTACCGTACTTCAGCTGGAATTATTTAAAGGGTTCCATTTTCCTTTCGTACGCCGCCATTTGCAGCAGGACCTCATCATGGCGGCGGCGGCGGCCTCCTACCGGTGGTGCTCCTCGTCCATGACGTGGCTCGCTCGGATGGCGCGGCCCCAGTAGCGTAGCGACTCGCCTCGCGTGGATGGCGACCCTGATGGCGGCGACGCGGCCCACCACCTCCTCTCTTCCAGTTCCACGCCTTCAGGCCCCACCGGAGTTCCGTCGAGCGAGACGCTTGGCCGCGCGAGCAAGGACTCCACCGGCAAGGACTCGACAAATCAAGGCTGCTGAATCGAGGTATAGTCAGACACTCCCGTATCTTTCTGTTGGATAGATACATTCATTCTAATCTAATTGATTGCATCTTGCAGATCTTGCTTCTTCCCCTTAGCGGCTTATCTTGGTGCAGATCGACAAAGTCAGATAAGAAACCATGATTAGGCGTTCCTTGTATGTGATGTTTCCATTAGGAAATAATTAATTAATAGACTCCGATTGAATGCAGAATGAAATAGTGGTTGTGGTCCTGTTCAAATTTACTCATATTTTGTATGATAATATACTCTCCAAAAACACGTATGCATGTGTGTATACTCATGATGCTAACCAGTATGTATTTATGCATACTCTTGCTAAACATGTATCAGTATGTACTCCCGTCCATTACAATATAAATATGTACGTTTGCATACTTTCTCTTAACCAAGTATGTACACATACTCCTACACGAAACATGTACGTATTCATACAACCCGTAAACCCTATGTATGGACGCATACTTCGATTATAGTATGTATATACTCTCTAGGCAAAAAGTACGTGGTCATACTCTTTTATCAAAAATGTATGTACACATACGTAGGTATGCACTCATACTCTTTATATCTTAAAAAGTTACACATACACCCCACGAACAACGTATATATTTTTAATGGCCTTGTTGTACGTGTATGTGCACATACTCTTATTAAAAAGTATGGACTTATACTACTGTACGTATATATGGACATACGGCCTACCATGTATCCACACATACTATGCGTACGTATCATAGGGTATATGGATATACTACTATCTAAAAACATATTAAAGTACGAACGTATACTACCGTATATACATATATATGTCCAGAATGGTTTAAACTATCCCAGTGTCTAGTCGTCACCTGTGTCCCCGTGATTAGCGCCTCCGGAAGATAAGCGCACGCTCCTACGTCACATGCAAATCCAAACACGTTAGCTACGCCGGACTAGTGGGAGCACTGCGCGTGGTATACTATTGTGGGTGTATTTACTCCCGGGTGTATAAAAAGTGCACCTATATATATATATATATATATATATATATATATATATATATATATATATATATATATATATATATTTTAGCATTTTTAGATACATAACTTTTGCTTATGTACTTAGATGCTATGCTATGTCTAGAAACATAGCAAAAGTAGCATCTAAGTACATAGCAAAAAGTTATGTAACTAGATAAGCAAAATTCAAGACTCTTGATCCTCTACGAAAAGCAGCCACGGTGAGGCCATCCACGTCTCCCCAAATCGCTTGATTGGCTGGATGGGTTTCGCAAAAAGCCCTTCCCTTTTGAACAAATCACGTCTCCGTCCGTAAAAGGTCCCGTAAAACAACAACTCAGAATATATTTATTGGTAGATGGGTTCTGCAATGGGATCCTAAGCATGTAGTTAGGGTCAACACAACAATAATATTTGTTGGAGTTCCTTGCGCAGGTCTTCAGGATGTCCAATAGCAAATTCTTCTTAACTCAAACATCTTGATTTAGAGAAACAAAGGTCTTTGTTAATGCTATTACAGTAATTAGCATGAAAATTTACAAACACTTCGTCCAGGTCCATAAATTGAATGACATTTAGTTTGCGTTTCCGCATGAGAACAAAAAAGATTTTGGTTCATAGAATAAGAATACGAATATTCTGATGTCCTAACTGATGGTTTTTTTCAAACAAATTTCAGTTGAGCTCTTGCAAGCATACTGAAATTGGACGGTGCATTGCCCTCATCATTGACAGCAGCAAAAACTCTGAGGGATGCCTCCTGAGCTGAGTCATAGGTACATAATGTTCAGGTGCAGGTTAACATGGCATTGGGGAGGTCAGATTGTCTAAACTTGATATAATACCGAATTTTCCATGATGCAGGGTGAAAATCAGGTTAGCTCTAAAGTTATCATTGGTCTATGCTACTTCTGTTGCTGCAGCTGACAAAGCTACAGATCTTGATCCCGGGAATGCAGAAATCAAGATGGTTTTGAATAATCTGAGTTCCAATTTTGAGCAGAGAGTCAAAGCTGAAAGGATCCAAATGCTGGTAGAAAATTTCAAATTCTTGTTAGACAACACATAGGTCCCTCGTATTTCTTTACATGTTCTCGCTGTCTATTTTACAGCCTAATATAGTTTCTAGGATTTGTAATGCCAGTGTCTCCCTGTTGTTGCAAGATTTCCATCTCAGGTACTAACTTTCATGGTCATAACTTAAAAATGTAGATGAGTCCCTTAAATTCCTGTGTACATGTAGGAATACTTAAATAATGTTATTTCTTTGTTCTCTGAAACCAGAGAATTTGGTACGTTTGGAATTCACATTTACACCAATTGGCCAAAGTACCTCTCATTTGTATCCATTGAATTTTTTTATTACAGTACATAGAAGTGGTGTGTTCAGTTAACATTTGAAGTTAGCTCCTAAATGCTGTTTTGCAGTGTCCAATTCCAGCCTATTTTCAAAGTTCAGTTAGACCTCAGAAGCATTGAATGAAAAACATTCAGTTTGTTCCTTTACCTATCATGATCTATTTAATCTGGGAGACTACTATTATAAATATATGTCTTCAGTAGATCGAACAATTTCGAGTTATTTTAAGTATGCCTTTCCTCCCAATTTAAGTTCATTGACACCTTAGTTGTATTACTTAATATGATAAGCCTGTTGGGAATATGCCCTAGAGATAATCATAGAGATAATCATAGAGATGATTGTATCACCTTGTATCCATGATATATTATGTGTTCATGAATATCCATTAAAGACAACTTGTATTGATTGGCAATTATGTGAATTGTTTGTGAGACTCTTTTACTTGTATGGTTATTCTCAGTAATTGTCCTCGGGTCGGAGTTCATGTGAGGACACACATGAATATTAGATCAGCACACATATTAGTTGATGACTATGTTTCACAAGTCATAGACATGGAGATGTCAAACTAATAGTGTGGGCACATGTATGACATGGGGCTGGATTGACCCGACATGAGATGTTACTATTATTGTCTCTTTACACATCATGTACGTTATGTCCTTAGACCTGAGATTGTCGTATGTACTCAAGATGTGAAACGACCTACTTAGGGACTATCAAACGCGTAATTGGGTAGCTATAAAGGTGGTCTTCGGGTTTGTCAGGAAGCATGCTGTGAGGCATAGTCAATCAAGATGGAATTGCCCCTCTCCATGAGAGAGGGATATCACTGGACCACTCGATTGATTGGATCAAGAAATGCATGGCCGTGCTTGGGTTAAGTGTTAACCCACGAGGTGGACCAAATATCGTGAGGCAAGGGAATAACATGTATGTGAGTTTGTGGTGGTTCGTCTGATATGATCATTGCGTACACATGGGAGTTGACACGTCTTGCTAGAGGCCGCTGTCAACTATTGGTTGAGTAGGAGTACTCGGGCCATGTCTATGTGTGCGTGAGCCCATAGGGTCGCACGCTTAAGGGGAAAGGAAGCCTGATTCGGATCTGATCCAATTAGACGAGGCTTAGGGTTACTAATGGGCCTCCAGCCCAGGGAGCCCCGTTAGGGACGCCTATAAATATGAGAGGTGGGCGCGGGGCTAGGTTAAGCCAAGTCACGCCACTTTGGCGCCGCCGCCGCCCACCACATCCTCGCCTCTTGCTCCTCGCGGACCTAGCAGTCCTAGAGGCGCACGCTTCCTCCCCATGCGTGTGGGATACCTCGGAGGTGCCATCCGGAGCACAAGAACAAACCGCACGTGGAGGACGGACGTAAGCAACTGCACGGCACAATCGCTGCTACGCACATCTTCGCCGAGGGTCGACACTTCCGCACCACCCTTGGCGTCTAGTGGTAATCCCGTGATCTATAACTAGCAGTAGATCCTTGGTTTATGGGTAGAAAAAATTTTGTTTTCTGGCTAGCGTAGCGATCCCATATTCCTTCAAAGCCATGGAAGCTTTAAGGTTTTCCCTCAGCAAAATGTGAATTTCATTAGTTTAGGCTATAACTCTGTCAGCGCTAACATATGTATGATAATCCCAACTACATTTGGTTGATTAGTATCACTTCTGGTTCTCTATACAAAGTAAATTTGTTATGTAGCCACACTATTGCTACTTTGCCACAGGTTTCCAACAATTTTTCCTTACTGATGGAATATGATCTAACCAATCTCAGTGTGGTGAGGTACGTGCATCCTTGTGATTTTCATAACACATTGTACGGTACAGTAGGTTAGGATTGTGATCATTCAACGTGCATCCTTGTGATTTTCATAACAACCCTCAGTGAAGTTACTTCAAGTTTCTGCTTTTTTGTGTGCCTCTTAGAAGCTTGTTGGAGCTGATGAAAATAAATTTAAATTGTTTCCCTTGATATACCTTTCATATTAACTACATGATCTTGCCACAGTTTGACAAAATAATTTGGGCTTCCCACTCATAGTCAGATATGAAAAGATTTGCTGCAACAGCTCTGATTTGTTCTCAGAATCCTAGATATTTTAACCCTTTGGTTCAAGTCCCTGAGCATCTTCATCGTGTGAGGTACAGATAAGTACTTCAGTCTTTATCCATACTCTTTAATCCCAAATAGCAAAGCAGAGGAGTGCCTCCATCCTTATGATAAGGACTGTTTGTTTTCCTCTACTGTAATATAACATTTATGTGTTGTATAGTGAGAATTAGTAGGGTTACTCTTCCTCAATATATGGTGAACTGACACTAATGGTTGTCCTGACTAAAGTGTGTCTTTTTTTTTGTAACGTTCAGATAAATGCCAATGAAATTTTAATTTACTATAATAGCATTTTTAACCTTTTACGTTTAAATGTTGTCATGGGGGTTATGTTGTTCAGAACAAAAAAAAAGTTAATTCAAGATACAGCAGGGGCAAATGCATATGCTTATGTCTTCATGAAATCTTTTATCTGCACCCTTTCCTTCTCAATCCTAGACTGACTTATTGGCTGGACTCATCTAAAATGGTCTTCCATCCCTAAGTTTTTTTTTCATGAATCTATCCAAATTTACAGGTCACTATGATTATAAGAACATGAATTTTTTTTTTAAGTTCTGCACCGTTCAGTGAGCCTCCAAAGATTTACCTTTGATCTTTGATTATTTGTGTTCTATTTTCTTTATTACCTTTTTTGATGCTCACTCAGAGATTGGAAAATTCCAGTTGTGGACAATTTTCTATTTTCTAATAAGTAAATTCATGCTTAGATTACAAGACTTTGTGTTTGACTGGTGTGTTGAACAAGTTTTTGCCTTTGTTTCCTATAAGTGAGATTGGAGCACACCGACAGTACACACATGTTTGGAGTTGCAGTGCTGAATTTAACCATTTCATCCTAAAGAAATGTTACAAAACCCCTGCGTTTGCAAATTATGTAGTTCACCACTTTACTGATTGAAGTTAGATTACGCTTTGGTATAATTAACGTGGTACCTTGTTGTATGTACTAGCCTTAACCGTGAGTTGTCCCCTTGCAGGTTTTGGTTCCCATACAACTTGAAGAAAGAAGAATAGCTCAGCCAATTCCTGAGGTGCCATTTGGATTAGGTAGATTAGGATTGCATAAGACACTCTTATTCAACTTATCCAACAGCCTGTTATATTAGTAACAATTTTTCTAGGAAGAAATCATTCTATGCTGATTAATCCTGCCAGATTTGAACTAGGACATGTAATCACAAAACTTGCAAGGGTAGAAATTTCCAGTATCATGCATATTTTAGTCAGAATTTCCAGTATGCCGAAAGCAACTTTTTAATTAACAAATTATTCTATGGTGGTTATCCTGTCCTGAAGTAATAATTAAAGGAGGTGTCATCTTCCTTTTTAATTTTTGATTGGACTGTAGAAAATTAGAACCCAATGAATTTTATTCCCTTGCAGTATTGTTAGATTCCTTTGTGAAATATTAGAGCCCATCTTGTGTCTTAATCCCAAAGTAACAAGACTGTTTTCGTCCAGTCCAATTTACAGTATTTAATGTGACTGACGAATATTTGGGGTGCAGCTATAAGTTTTGTTTCTGTTCAAACACAACTAACCATTCAAAAATGTTGTGCTACCATTTATGTCCAATCGACTTTACTGTAGGTTATTGAATCATCTTGTTATTTTTTCTGCAAGGATATGTGCGGTGTTAGAGTTCTAGGAAGCCGCAGATCATGAGGCTGCAAATCCGTTGAGACACTTCTTAATGGTTCTCAATTTATCATTGTTGTTTGGACAGCTGAAGATAAACATTTAATGCTGCAACTATGAGCTCTCTACATCCAGACACTTGAAATAGCGGCTTGTGATCTGGTAAGCAAATGCTGTCAAGCTATGTAACATTGCATATATTTCAGTGGCTTGTGAACTGCTGCCTTGTTAGTGATTAAGCTTCTCTGATTTGCTCTATTTAACTAATGCCAAATATGTTCCTTCTATTTTCCGACACATATCAGAAGATGAAATTATTGTTTCTGGTTGCGGCGAGCAGGATATGTCAATTCCCCCCTTTCTTGATGCCCCAAAGATCTCATAAAACACTAGCAGTTCTGGATCTTCCTCACAATTTACTAGGTACCCTTTTTCCACTGCAGCCATTCCATTTCACAATTGCTTTGACAGTGCTGAAACCATTGACAGCTAAATGCCTCTTGTAGTCATGACAATGCTTGGGCAATATAAAGGAAAACCTTATTTTATGCTTAATTATTTTGGTTCATTACATCGAGAAATAGTGAAGTACATAACAAACATGATTATGAGTCAACATTTTTCAATATTTAGTAGTCAGTGTAGCCTTATTGACAATTTCTCTTGGTAGTGTATTGCTCATCTTATCTAGATGTTATCAAAATGATTTCACTTAATCTGCGTATTGGTACTGCAGGAATTTGTAGATAATAAGATAATGGTGAGCGCCTTTTCTGCCCTTCAAAAGTAAATCAAGGAAGTCCATATTTGGAGTATGTCAACTATGTTATTTTTCCCTGGTTTTGAAGATTCGAGGTTGTTCGAGAGAGGGACAATGAGAAAAAAAGGGGAACAGTGAGAAAAGGTTTACCCATTTCCTAATCAAAGTTGGTAGCAAAATCAGATTACCCTGTTTCTGCCATCAAATATTTGTTTCCTGGCTCGGGAAGCACTAATAGATTGTTACCTTCTAGGATACAAAATTTAATGTAGACATCAATATTTGTGCACAGTCACCCTCTCTATATATAACTACAGCTATGATCTGTTAGCAGAGTACCTTGTCTTATTTGTGCAGTCCGCCTGTGTATATTTGTGCAGTCAACAAAGCTGGAATTGGGTTCCAATTTATACAGTTTGACCTTCTTGTATTTTTTATTTTTTTTTGCATGTGGGTCAAATTTCATGTTGCGTTTTGGTTGGTGTTTCCCGTACAATCATGTTACTTGCTGGTTTGGAGGGCCTAAACTGAAAGAACAGAACACTCTTGCTATTTTTTCAATTGCAATCTGACACTGTCATATAGTGAGCTGGTGGACAGCCACTTTGAAAACCTTTATTTCAATACCTTCCAGGTGAGGAAAGCTAAATGGCTAATGTTTTGTTCTTTCGCCTCGCACGGATGTTGTAATATTTGAAGAATTAAAGCATGAGCATAAAAAATTATGGAGGAGTTGTTCCTTCAATTAATCTATCATGAAATGGTTGGTTTGTGTGCTTCGGTATGAAAATTTTAAATTATAATTTATAACCATTCCTGTCAATTTTCCTTGACTTCAATCCCTGTATTGTTTACAAAACTAATTATGATCTCATTTTCCTCAATTCCTTCAACATAAGGATCGGTGCGCAAATACGCGCCTCCTCACTAGTGACTTATAATTTAGAAAGGAGAGAGTATATAACAAAGCAATAGCAATCCTAACAAATGTATAGAAGAGTTATAAATTCATTCTTAATTGCGTTGACCGTGAGAGGTACATAAAGGTAGAGATGGTAACAGGTACCCATTATAAGTTCGTTAATGGGAAAAATTTTACGAGATTAGGTCTCGGGTGCATTACCTAACCCAAAAACCCTTTTCTCTATGGACCCCAACCCCGAGCCCCTCGACCCGCCTGTGTCCATCGTCAACCTTATACCGTTACAAACTATAAATACTGGCTAATGTTTTTTTTCAAAAAAATAAACCTAAGCTAGACCATTGCTTTTCCAAAAAAAAAAAAAATTTTTCCGTAAATCATTTACATGTCAAAGCAAATCAATTCATTTTGTATGAAACATGGAACGATATGTCCCTACATGCTTCTCACTGTAATCACCTGCAGCAACGCGTGGGCCCTATCTAGTTTAAGTTATGGGCTACATAAAGTCCATTTACTAATCTTGGACCATCAAATTATCTTCTTTACCGGAAAAATGAAGAGGTAAAATTACAATGTAATTCATTAGAACTAATAAGTGGACGTATGGCAAAGCTCTACGGAGCTCTAGATCCTAAAACACAACTTTGCTCCTAATTTTGCAGTCAAATGTCTTAGCTCCGTGGACTCTAAAGGTGTGTTTGGTTGCATCAAAATGGGCTAGCTTTCGCTAGAATGGGCCATCCGTACCGAGTTAGCACTGCCCAATTGGAATTGCAGGGTTGACAATTCCTTTACGGCCGGGGGCTACGGCTGGCTCGTGGCCGCGCTCCTCTCCTCCTCAGCGGGCCGTGTGAGTTTGGCCGCACACACGCCTTTGCTCCTCGCCGCTTCCTCCGTCGCCCAGCTCCTCGTCGCATCCTTGGGCGCCAGCGTCGGCGCCGCCCCCAGCAGGTCCCTTCCTCGACGGCCCAGCACCGCCAGGTGACGGCCGCGCCCACCAGGAAATTAAAGACGGAATAGTCGTTTTTGGTCTCTAAACTATTACTCAAGGATGAATTTCATCTTGAACTTTCAAAACGTTATATTGGCTGTGTTTAGATGCGAAACTGAAAATCCAAACTCACTATTTATCCCATCACATCAAAATGCCGCACATGTATCGACCACTAAATGTAGGTAAATAAAAAAACTGATTACATAGTTTTGATGTACACGACGATTTGATTCTTTTCTTTTGAGCCTAGTTACGCCATGGTAGGATAATGTTTACCACAAACAAACGAAACGTTTCTACGATTACTTTTTGATTCGAACAGTGTTTTTCCACCTTTTCCCACCAACTAAACACAGCCATTATCCTCAGACTTTACTTTTAGGCTCAATTTCATCCTAGAATTCTAAAGATGATCATTTAAGTCATCAAACTTTGTATTTTGGGCTCAGTTTCATTCTAGAACTATGAAGATGATTTCAGTCCTCAAGCTTTGCATTTTGAGTCTTTAATTTTTTTTTTTCAAACTCAACTTTGTCTATATCGTCCATGTCGTTGTACTGTAGCGCCTATCAGCTCCATTACCACCATCGATTGGAGCATAGTATTCATCAAGTCTAGCAGCCTAATAAGTTTTTTTTTTTTTTTTGAACATAGCAGCCTAAAAGTTGCCCACAAAGAAAAGGCATCTTAATGTTAGTTCTTGGCAAATTCTTTCCCTGCAGTCATGATCTCTGTCGTGCTGTACTAGTTGGAAAAAGTCCAGTGATTGTAGCTGCACTTGGCGGCCAAATTGGACCCCGGCTGACGCTGACTTCAAACTGAGTGGCTGGTTGGGCTTAAAACGACAAGGAATCGGTCCAGTAAAACAAGGCAGGCAGGGAGTAAACAAGCGACGCACACGACACAGGCTTTCCCTTTTCTTCTCCGTCTTCTGTTCTTGTTCTTGTATAAAAACGACGACAAGCTCTGTTCTTGTCCATTCAGTGTTCGAAAAAAATTCAGACTTGAGCTACTACCAGAGAGGAACACGGGCGCTCCCAAATCCGAGAGGAGGTTAGCGCTCCGCAAACCAGACAGGAAGAGGAAGAACTAACCCTACATCAGAGGAGATGGCCGGCGAGATGAGCTGGGTGGGCAAGAAGATCCACCTCTACAACGTCACCATGGGCCTCTACATGCTCGATTGGTGGGAGCGCTGCCTATTCAGTATCCTTTCGACCGATTCAGTTCCTTGGTTGTTGTCCCCTTTGCATATTCCGACCTTGCTTACGTTGGATCCGCGTTTGATTTTGGGTATCCGTATTTTTTTTTTTTTAGATAATGGAAATTATATTCCGGCTTCAGTCATCCGAGGATGCATTAGGCCAACAAAAAACAACTGAAAAACAGTGTTACAGATAAGACAAAAAGTCACCCGAAAACACCGGTGCACTTGAAAAATAAACGACTAAAACTCATCCGCCATTGGAGACTCGGATCCCGTAACGACAACAGCATAAGGCCTCATAGGCTTGTGTGATAAGCCGCCACCTTGATGCCGGCGCCGGGCCGACATCCAAGGGATCTTCCACCAGCGGCGTCTCCAACGAAAGATGCCATCCAAAGACGCCATCGCCGCCCACCCAATGGTGTAGGTTTTTCACCGTAGAGATCGATCCACTTGAAAAGACAGCGCCTCCTCGAGGAAAGTGGCGCCCTCGCCACCGCCGTCGAGTAGTGAGCGGCCAATGCCATGCCCTCGAGGCCACGCCGATGCGCCAACCGCCGGCGGCGTGCACCATCGCCGAAATACGATATGGATAACAAATGCCGGCGCCCACAACCATCCTCACCGCCCCTTCCCACGACACCTCCACCTTGATGAACGCCTGTGGAAGCCACCATGGCTGGCCACCGGGTTCATCCCGATCTGATCAACCCAGTTGCTTCACCGTCACCGCCGTCCGAGAACACCGCCACCATGGTCGACGTCTTTGCGGCGCCCCATCGTCTGGGATCGCCGGATCAGCCCGCACTGGGTTCTCCAGCGTCGGATATGGGCGGTCGATGCGCCACCATGGGGAAGAATTCGCCTTCCGCCCAAAGCCCTCGCATTCCACTTGCCACCACCGCATTATCCCGAAAAAGACTTATTAGGTTTGGGTATTGTTTCGATTCGTTCTTGGCGGAAAAGTTTTATCGGGTCGGGTAATCCGTTGATTTCGTAATTTCTTCGAATTTGTTGGGCGAGGTTTCTTATTCGGTGTTCCATTCCAAGCAAAGTAGATTTTATGTTCCTGTTAGTTATTACAATGTTCTCCCTTTAACTAAGAGTAGACATATTGGTGCTGATCCTGCTCTGGTTCATCTGCTTCAATGGCTCCCGCTTCGCTACTGACGTCTTGAAAGGTATCCAAACAAACTGAATATTATGACTACATTTATGTTCAACTCTAGATCCTTAAGTTCCAAATCAAGGAATGGGGAACACAAACTTGTCCATGTTTCCTACCAAGTCTGGAAATTGCAATATGATGTGTGATATTTTTCTTGTTTCAGTTATCTGGGCAATAGGCACCTAGCTGTGTGCCTTGTGTGAGTATTTCTTATTGCCAGATAGGTTTCTAGTTTTCGGTTTTAGTAAGTAGGGAAACATTATGAATGCAGGGGAGTATTCTATTTTCGGTTTTGTTGGCAAAACTTCTGTGCATTGAAAACAAAGAGAATTGGAAAATAACCACTATTTAGAAGTAGGAAGTTGGAATGGCGAGTTCTAAGCCTCTATCTCAGCCAACCATTGTTAACATTTCGGCAGTGTTAGTGTACTTCAGTAGTGAAGTTAGATAAATATATTTTCTTAGATTGACAGCAAATATTGCAACACACCCTGTCGCAATGCAGGTTTATTGAAACAAAAATCATACATTATGATCTACAAATGTATTCTTGCCAGTCAATCAATCAATGATTTTCGACATTAAGCTTTGATTGTTGTTACAGTAATGTTAGCTGAACTCATTTCATAAGAAATGTTTGCTGAAGCTTGTTACTTTGTCAAATGTAATCTATCCTTTAGTGTTCTTTTTAAGCACTGGATGGTGTGGACTCCTTGTTTACTATGGCGTGACTTAGGATTGTCCATCTTTGCTTACAGCCGGGCTGTTTAGTTGACTACAAATACTAAATCTGCTGCTGTTCTCATCTATGAGCATCTTTGAGCTAAACTTCGCTTAGATAGTTAAAAAATGGAAATTATCTGTCTACTTTTGCTATACGTTTGTCAAAGTTTCAATTTTATGTGCAATGCTAACTTTGTGCACCTTAAGTAGCTGGTTGTTTTTTTTCCGAACTCGCATGGCAGCATGTATCTTATATTAAAGAGATTAAGAGAAGATGGAAATGGTTCCTCAATGGCCTTTACAAGCAAACCACTCTAGCTCCGCTAGTCAATCAGAGGGGTTGTATGTTGTAACACTGAAAAAAAAACTCTCAAGCAATCTAGGATAATGACCCGATAAAGAAGTAGCTGCTTGATAGTTACAAACCCTCTCCTCACATCATTGTGGTTCCTTTTTTATAAAAAAAAAAAAAAACAGATTTGTGGGTCATTTCATTTGTTGCTTTTCAGTTTGTAGTCACTTCACTTTTTTTTTTTTTCAGTAATCGTATTAGGAACTCCTAAACCGTACCTGTCATTATGTAGTCATGCTAATGAACTCTTTTGTTTATAACTCCTTTCTAATGAACCTCTTTCAGCCACCTGAAGGCGCGGATTTTTCCAAGGTGCAAATTACGGCCTGGCATCTGGCATGCCCACCTCGTAAGCCTCCAGTGCAAATCACAGAAGCAGAAAAATCTGCTGGTTCTGGAATCTGAACAAGGTTCCCACAAACAGCGTGCTGTAGTGATGTGTATGATGTAGTTCGAGTATGTAAGATTCTTACCGTTATTATCTTTTCTATGTATTTCTCTTTTATTATGTGTAATCAAAGTTTTGAGTACACAATATCACACCCTGAATTCTACAGTAATTAAAATCATTTTTTTTTCTTGTATCTCGACATCTCATACTGTATCTAGCCACAGTTTAACTGCATGGTGTCACACTCGTAGTGTTATTAGTGTGTCACTCGAGTTGATTACTTGTAAAATATTTGTTGCAAACCAACCTTTTGGTGGAGCATGTATGTGACTGCTTTAATTCACATATCAAAACCACAACTGACTGAACGACTAACTATAAGCAGAGGATGTGACTGTTGTCTTATCAGTCATGGTACATTGTTTTTCTCTCGTAATAAAATAACACCAGCCGGTTTATCAGCCGCAGAAAAAAAATAACCAGCTGAACAACCCTTAATAAGTTATAAGACAGCAGTCATGCATTTTGATGTTTTTACCTGGCTAGAGAAACCTGAAAAAGTCTGTTTGGTTGGAGACTTGGACTTGAGATTGGATTAAGTGGTATAAGTCTTATAACTTATTTTTGGACTTGTTTGGATTAAGTGGTATGTCTTATAACTTATTTTTTGGACTTGATTGGATTAAGTGGTATGTGTCTTATAACTTATTATTATGTAAATACAAGCACTAGTTCAAATTATGTGTAGCTTAACTGAACTTAGGTAAATGCACATGTTATTTAGAGATTACATAAAAAACACAATAAGATGAAAAGATGGGTTATATCAATCCTCTCATAATAATCATTTTCCCTTTGTTTATTTACAAAGCAAAAACACTTGATACAGAAATGAAAAGAACATAATTTGAACTTGTGATTAATGCATGTTTATTGGTGCACGTTTTTTCCCGTGGAATTTCATGCACACAGTACCAACTAACACAAAGAATAGCAACAAATAATTCAAAACATGTGATTAGACCAGTGATTAGTCTAAGCAAGCCAGCAGAGGTGACCGTTTTTGTGCGCCTGAGCCTATCTAGGGGCCAATGCCTGGGAATGGGATAGGCAGATCACCAGGGGCTGCAACCAAATAAAAGTACAGGAAGCTACCTATCGTTCTGCAGGTCAGCTTCAATCGAATATACCCTAAGTCACAACCTCCATCATCAGACATTCAGACAGAGCACTAAAGATTTCATCATAATTAGTTTTTTTTTTTCATTTGGCTCCAGTATGGCCTTCCTTCGTCAATACTGTCTATTTATGCTGCAAACACCTAGCTCTATGACATGCGCCAGTGGCACTTCTATCCACTAATCACCTTTAGGGCTAGTTTGAAAATCTCAATCCCCTCGAGATCCTAGAATTTTTCGAGGGCGCATAATTCAATGATTCATGGATATAACAGTTTAATTAGACATTTTTTAAAAATAAACTGGAGGGGCCGAAGGGCCCCTACAGGTATTTATTAAAAGCAAAGTTCAGAAGTATTACAAAGAAAGAAGGAGCCAAAGAGCTAAATCAAGAAGCGTAGAAGGAAACGAAAAAGATAAAAAAAGAAAGCGAGATTACGACAGGCTTTGGATCCATGAGTCAAATGAAGCTGTGAATCTTGCCTTAACCCTAAGGGTCAGCACTCTTAATTCATTTCTTAGGATTTCAATGACTCTTGCTGAGCTGTGAGGGATTCCTCTGAAGATAAGGTCATTTCGAACCGACCAAATGCTCCAGCACATCAAAATTGCCAAGACCATGAAGAATTCTGAGTTTGATTGTCTTCTGATTTGTTCAATGGCCTGGAAGATATCAGCTTGACTTGGGATGAGAATACCAATCTGGTTCCAACATTGAGCTACAAATGGACAGTGCAGGAATAAGTGGTCTGTTGTTTCCTCAGAGCTAGTTTGACAGAGAACACAGCAAAAGGAGGGTAGCTGCATAGTTTTCTTTTGAGCAAGTTTGTTGTAATTAACCTGTCTCCTTCATCAATAACCAAAAGAAGACCTTGTGCTTTGGCTGGCAGCAGGTTTTCCAAATCCATTTGAAAGCTTGAGGAGTTTGTCTGTGACCTATGAGGTTTTTGTATGCTTTTATTGCTGAAAAGGCAGCAACCCCAAGGGCCCAGGAGTCCATCTAATCTGTGGGTTCCATCTGCTCTCTGATTAGTTTTTTTTTTGACAATAACTCTCTGATTAGTTGAAGCTCTAAGAACTGTTGGTGTGCCTGGACTGAGAGAGGTAAGTTAAATAAGATTGGCAGAGATTCATGCAGAAGCCAACTTAGGGCACCCGTAGTGGTTGAGTCGGTTTTGCCCTGACAATCCAAGCCACGTCGGTTGAGAGCAGGAGTCGACTCATAACAATAAGTACCGTGGGCTCCACAAAAAAATAAAAAGAAATCGCATGCAGCAGCCTTTTCCTCCACCGCACATGCCCAAACGCCCCCCACATCTCGCCTGCGCTCGATTTGCTTGGCCACCATCGTTCCATTTGCATGTTCAAATCATTTTTATTCCGCATGAGTCGACCCAGGATTTTTGAGTCGACTTTTCTCTCTCTTCCCCGTGAGTCGCCCATGAGTCGAGTGCTCCAGTCGTTGAGTCGACTTATCTCGCTTCCACGTCGGACTATGAGTCGGTTTTCCCTTCCCACTGGAGAAGCCCTTAGTTCTCTATAGGTAGAGGGGCCCTTTTTATCCCCGAGTTTGCCTTCCCTTACTTCCGGTTTAGGTCTTATGGATTACATTCATTCCATTTCATCTTCAGATCAGGTTGTTTGTAGCTTGGCCACTGTAGCAGTAGCACACTTAAAATTTTGCACTACTTGAAAGCGTCCAACATGACATTATATGTGTAAATTTTGATATTTTTTTTACCAAATTAGCAGGAGTCCCCCTACCTATATTTTTTTTCCCCTTTTCAATTAAATGAAAAAAATGAAGCAGGTTCAAAATTTTCTCGTTCACTAGCTCTTCTTTTGTTTCTTCACTCTCGATCTGTATATATATATAGATGCTTGTTTGGACGCACAAAAAGCACATGTACCCTTGAATACACGCACGATGTTTTCTTAACATGGAAGAAGAATGTATTTTGATGATAGTTGATCCATAGTTTGTCTAAAACTAAATCAATAATTAGTTGCGCAACAATACAAGCATATAAAGTAGTAAGATTAGTGATCAGTTCAAAAAAAAAAAAACAATACGAGCATATGCTAAATCGACACTATTCGCCTACACGGACGTTTAGCTCGTTTTTACATATTGTGTAAATGCTATATAATGGCTTCTCGTGTCTGTTTAGTTAGTCGTTTATTGTGTTTAATCACCATTTACTCTGTTTATTAAGTGACAACTTATTATAGCTTGAATAAATAAATAACTAAATAATTGGTGACCATTTGGTTCTTTTAACATTTAGGCTAAACATTTAAAACTTTCACGGTAACATTGTACTCGAAGACTTGCATATGGTGGGGTGAAAATAAAGTTAAGGGATTCGGACATGTGGTGTGATAGCTAACAACCCCGAAGTTTGTTGTTCTCGGGATGATCGATAAAACCAACTGATTTTAGGGTATCAAGTGCTTATAAACTCCCTGGATGTAGAGGCCGGATTTTATTATCCATTATCAAAAAAAAAAGTGCTTATAAACAAGCTAAAACTAGAGGAAAGGCGGTGATGGTTGACCGAGAGAAAGGCGATTAGAGGCGATTAGGGCGCACTACCGGAGGCACTCACTTCCGACCAATCTCCTCCGTGAGGGGCTTCCCCTCGCCGAAAAGGGAGGAGAGCGTGATCGCAAAAGCTGCGCTCCAATTTCACCGGTCGGTTTTCCTTCTACGCCTGGTCTCCGGTTCATGGCGTCACCTAGAGGGGGCGAGTCAGGTTGGTGTCAGAGGCGGGGTGATTCATCAGGGGATCAAGCGATTAGGGATCGGGATCTATGGAGGATGAAACAGGGGATGATTCCGACACGCGAGGAAGGAAGACGGGCATACTCAAACCAAAAAGGGAGGTATGAGAACATGGAGTTCTCAGAAAGGTTTCCGCCCTAGAACTCGCAGGCAGGATCACGAATGCAATACTTTCATACTGACACAGAGAGATTTGGAGATGAATTAGCCAAGGTGGCTAATCATGTCCACATTGATGATTATCAGCAGCTCAAAACACATAATGGTGTCAGGGAGACACATGAAGAACGAAGCAGATCATGGAGATCTGAACATAGCAGTACAATAGGTTCTCTAAGGGGTACTTGTTCAGGATATGATCAAATAAGGTCAAAGGATGTTGGTAACATGGGGGAGTGGCCATGAGTACAGGAGGTGCAAGACATTCAGAGAAAAAGGAGATTAACTATGGCACCTAATTCTCTCAATTTTGATCCAACTGTACAATCAAAATACAAGCCAACTACTGCAGGAGGAATCAAATACAACAAACAGTTAGTGGAAGCTGACATTAAGAGACATTTATTCACATCAGAAAATGATAATACAATTGTTGGGGAGACATTGGAAGATGGCGAGACTGGGTTTGGAAAAGATTTGAATGCAGATAAAATGTAGGAAGAGGAGAAGGAGAATAGAATTGAGTTTAGGCGGGAGGAGAAAGAAAACAGAGGTGATGGGAGATGGGACCAGCGCTACAATCACTCATGGACCCCTGGTGGGCCAAAACCTGGATGGTATTGGATTCCTAAGGGCCGGGTTCTTTTGGATAAGGCATATCCAGCCTGAAGAGATGAGATACAGAGGGGAGCAGCATATGCCAGGAAAATTAGGTCGACTCCTCGGCCGCCATTGCTTGCTGCTTCCTTTGCATCAGTTGTTTCTGAGATGGCGGGCAAGGAGCCCCAGAGGGTGCTAAAGAGGAGACAAGAAGATTGGCGCCAGGAAAGTTGGATGGAGGAGGATGACCTCCTAGGAGATGAACTGAAGAAACCCCAAGATTTGAGGCTACAGATTCAGAAAAGCTAAGGTGAGTATGATCGGGGGATTTAAGGGGCGTCGTCTTGAGGGTAACCCAGCCCAAGGGAGGAAGTGTGGGAGAGGGCGGAGGTTATCTTGGACCAAATTTCAAGAACTCTAACTTCCGGGGACCAAGGAGGTCAGGGGGGGTGGAATTATGCTCAGCAGGGTGGTGTTGCTAGAACCAACTAGCAAAATCAGGGCTACAGCTATCAGGGTCATGGAGGTAGTGGGGCTAGAAACTATCAACAGGGACAGGGTTATAATCAGCAAGGCCAAGGAGGCATTGGAAACAGATCCAACTCTCAAGGCCAGGGTTACAACCAGCAAGGTCAGGGATCCAATAACGAGAATTATCGGCAAAATCACCTCCGAGATTTGATAGGGGACCGGGACAAGGGAATTGGATTAACAAGGGTGCAAAAATCTCGGGATAAAAAGAGAGATGTTTCAGATGCTTAGACTATGGTCATCATCAAGCAGATTGTGAAAATGAACCTGTGTGTTACAAGTGCAAAGAGGAAGGGCATATGGCTGTTGATTGCAAAAGCACAAAGAAGAGGAAGTTGAGGATGTATGGATATGGTATTCCTGGACATGGCTTCTATGCCTTGGACATACCTGACAATAATGTTAGGGAGTATCAAGCTACTGGGATTCTCACAATCATGATGGGAGAGGCAGATGAAGAAAAAGTCAACAGGGAGTTGAAACATTTGATCAGAGAGGATTGGGATTATAAGGCAAGGAAGATGGATCATAATGTGTTTTTAGTAGTGTTTCCTGATAAGAGGACATTAGAGCAATTTGACAAGCTAAAAAGCTTTGAGATGTCTCTGTTCAATCTGAAGGGAGAAATACAGAAATCAGACATGAATATCCAGGCATCTTCTATCCTTCAGACAATTTGGATCAAGATGTATGAAGTGCCAGGGGTGGCTAGAGATGTAGATGTGGCCAAAGAAATAGCTAATTTGGTTTGTCAGCCAATGGTGGTAGATGAACTAAGCTTGATCAGAGCAGGACCAGTAAGGGTGAAGGAAAGATGCAGGAATCCTGCTGCTATCAATGGGTCAATTGAGGTATTCTTGAATGGGGAAGGAACCTTTATCAGGTTTGAAGTGGAGAATCAAGGAGGAAACATAGGCAGTGGTCAAGGTGGCCCACCAGGTGGTGGAACTGGTAGATCTAATGATAAAGACCATAGGCCCGACAAGGGAAATGGTTCTAATCCAAAAGGAGAAAGCTCTAAGAAAGGGGAAGCAAATCGGCAGATTTGGCAGGTTAGACAAAGAGGGAGAACAAGATGACTCAATGGAAGAAGAGGTAGAGGGCTGTGCTGGCAAGAAGAGTACTGAACACCTGCAAGAAACCCCCATCAACCAGCAAGCAAATATGACAAAGGAAATAATAGTGACAAATCTGCCTAAGCCAAAGGAGTTTAATCGATTGTCCGCAAATGGGATGAAGGAAACAACAGAAGAGCAACTAATCCCAAATGAGAACCAATATGTGGTAAACAGCCTTGAAGGGAAGTATTTAATGGATAAGAACAAATGGCCAAATTTGAAGATAATCCTAGCCGATACAATTATGGAAGAAGATCCCATGGAGGGACTGACTCAGGAGGAAACTGTTATGAATAAAGAGGATAAGACAAGACAAGAAGGGGAATTGACTAAGACTAAGGTAAGCATACAGGAACAAACAATTAATAATTCACCTATTCTTCCAACACATGGAGTGATGGAAGATGAGGATATAATGGACAATTTATCTACACAGGGTATGGAAACAGATCAAGAGGAGGAAAGCCAAGGGTGGCAGAAATCTAAGGGAAAAAAAATCCAAGACTAAAAAGAAGAGACAAGTAACCATTGCCATGAGAACAAGCCAAAGGGTGCCAAGGGATGGTGTTCCTATTGCTGTCAAAGCTATGAACAGGGCAATGAGCAAGGATGCTCCTACAGGTACCACACATAACACTTTTACAATTCTGAATGATATACCAAATGAGGTCTTACAGGAAGTTTTGATAGATTTGGGAATAGAATCTACAGACTTTAATAGTCAATTAGACTCTTTTAAAGTAGAGGAACAAGCTAGGGCTGCAATTGCTGAAGCTAGTTATAAAGCCTTTTTAGCAAAACAGGCAACAAAAGAAAGTCCTTGTAATGATGATCAAATATTAGAGTTGGCCATGGAGGTCATTGACAATGGGGATAGAGAATTATCTACTTGTACTAAGGGAGATGAAGTAGATAAAATAAATGAGCCAAAAGAGAATGGGGAGGGTAATAGTTAATAAATGAGAGCTATGATATGGAACATTAGGGGGTTAGGGACAACCCATAGAAGGAGGATGGTTAGGAATCACATTCTTCAGGAGAATTTAGAATTAGTAAGTATACAGAAACCATAAAACAGGAATTCACTTCTAGAGAACTCAAGGATATGGAGGGAAACACAGATTTTAAATGGATTTGGTCTCCATCCAGGGGGCACTCGGGGGGTTTACTGATTGGTATAAATGATGATATTTTGGAAATTGAAGATACTAAAGAGGGTTTATACTTTGTTTGAATGTTTTGATTAGAATGAAGACTACTAATTTCAGATTTGGTGGTTCAACATATATGGTCCCGCAAACCATGAGTATTCAGATGACTTTATCTCGAATTAGATATGATGTGTTTAGGAGAATCTTTATCCATTATTTTAGGAGGAGATTTCAATCTCATTAGGGAAGATAATGACAGAAATAAGGGTCAAGGAGATCCTAGATTAATTACTATGTTCAATGAATTCATTGGGAAATTCTGCTTGAAGGAGATTTTCATAGGTGGGTTGAAATATACATGGTCCAATAAACAAAAAAGATCAACTTTTAGTCAAATTGGATAGGTTCCTTGCAACTACTGAATGGATGACAAATTTTGCCAACCGCCGGGCTTGGACAAAACCCAGAGTGGGCTCGATCACCGTCCCTATTATTTTAGAATTTGGGGTAAAGAAAAACAGAAACACGGCTATTTTTTATTTCGGGAGCAAAGTGGTTACAAAGGGAAAACTTTGAAAATATTGTCAACAATTTTTGGAAGCCAGATAGATTCAAGGGGGGGGACAAAGCCTTATTCTATGGATAGATGGCATGGGTGCCTTTCCTCTCTAAGACAAGATCTTAGAGGTTGGAGTTTAAAGTTAAATGGGGATCGAAAACAATTGAAACAAGACTTGGTGACAAAAATTGGTAAGATTGAATCACTGTTGAAAGCAGATTATTAAGTAATGAGGAGTGGGATGATAGAATCAGGATGGAAAAACAATTGGACTCAATATATAGTCTAGAAGAGTTGCATTGGAAACAAAGGGCTGGGAAAAATTGGATTCTAGAAGGGGATGCTAATACACATTTTTTTCATCAGTATGCTTGTGGGAGGAAAAGAAAGAGTACCATCCATATGCTAGAAGAAGATGGGGAAGAATTTAGGAGCCAAAAAAATATTACTCAGCATATTGTTAAATACTATAAGGGCTTATTTGGACATAGTGAACTCGGAGACCTTAGATTAGGGGATTATTTACGGTCCTCTAGTTATAAAGTACATGATGCGCATCGGGGTGATCTCATTAAAAGCTTTACATTGGAGGAAGTTAAGGGAGCAATAATGGATATGAAAAATAATTCTGCTCTGGTCCAAATGGATATGGGGCCAAATTTTTTAAGCATTTTTGGGAAACCATAAAGGAAGATGCTATGGAGATCTTTAAAGACTTTTGGGATGGCAACCTTGACACTAGGAGATTAAACTATGGTGTCATAACTTTAGTGCCAAAGGTGAAGGATGATAGTAGTATAAAACAAGTATAGACCTATTTGTTTACTCAATGTAGATTTTAAATGGATAACAAAAGTTCTTACTGAAAGGTTAACACCAGTGGCTGGTAAGATAATTGGTGCCAACCAAACTGGTTTTGTTAAAGGCGAAAATATATTGGAAGGGGTGGTTATTTTACATGAGGTAGTTCATGAATTGCATAGAACAAAAAAACAGGGCTCATTATGAAAATTGATTTCGAGAAAGCTTATGACGAGTAAATTGGGTCTTTCTAGAACAAGTTTTGCATGGAAGAAACTTTCCTAGAAAATGGATAGATTGGATAATGCAGACTGTCAGGGGAGGACAGGTCTGTGTAAATGTGAATGGTGAGAGGAGCCCTTACTTGGAACCTTGAGAGGTCTTCGACAAGGTGATCCTCTTTCACCATTGTTATTTGACTTAGTGGCAGATGCTCTAGTAGTTATGTTGGAAAAGGTCAAGTCACTAAAGGTCATATTAAGGGAGTTTTAGAACACTTAATTCCAAGGGGAATTTCTCATATACAATACGCAGATGATACTATTATTATGATAGATGGTTCGAGATACTTCTATAAGAAATTTGAAGTTGATTCTTTCTTGTTTTGAGTGGTTATCGGGGTTAAAAATAAATTTTCATAAGAGTGAAGTATTTGTGTGGGGGTGTCTCAAGAAGAAAAAAATAAGGAAGGCTAATATGTTAAATTGTGTCTTGGGAACAATGCCTATGAAGTATCTAGGCATTCCTATTAGCCATGGGCATCTTAATGCTAATGCTTTTAATCCCATGACCATGAAAATGAGGAAGAGATTAGAACCATGGAAAGGTAAATTCATTGCTTCTGGTGGTAGACAAATTCTTACAAATACATGCTTGACTAGTATTTCTCTCTATTGTATGGGTTTTTATAATTTGCAAGGGAAGATACATTCAGGTATGGACACTATAAGATCTAACTTTCTTTGGCAAGGGGCTGAAGATAAATTTAGATATCACATGGCTAACTTTGAGATGGTTAGTCGTCCAAAAGACCAAGGAGGTCTGGGCATTATAAATACTAGGTACATGAATGATTGCTTATTGGTCAAGTGGATATGGAAAATTTATCAAGAACCTGATAAGCTCTGGTTTAAACTGCTTAAAGCCAAATATATGCAATCTGGGAATTTCTTTGATTCTAAAACCAAGGGTACCTCACAGTTTTGGCAAAGGTTTACATAAGGCCAAACATCTTTTCAAATGGGGAGCTAGATTCTTGGTGGGGAATGGATATAATTGTCGTTTTTGGCAAGACAGCTGGCTCATGGGAGCTCCTTTATTCATTGTGTATGAGGACTTGTACAGACTAGTTAGGGGAGCCAAACAGTACAGTGCTTGATTGCTGGGAAGATGAAGAATGGATAGTGGATTTTAAAAGACCTTTAACTCAAGGGAGTATGAAAGGTGGTTAGAACTTAAGGAACACCCTGAATAATTGTTCCTTAACTGACCGTAAAGATGTGGTTCTTTGGGAATTAGAAAAATCCAAGAGTTACACAACTAAATCTTTATATCGCTTTCTTACAGATAGGGGCATGCCCAGCAGAATTGCTGGTATTATTTGGAAAAACAAATTGCCTTTGAAAATCAAGTTCTTTTTATGGCAAATTTTCAATAATAGACTGCAGGTAGGGGAATCACTTGCCAAGAGAGGTTGGAAAGGCTCAGACAAATGTTGTATCTGTGACATCAGAGAGTCGGTAGAGCATCTGTTTTTTCATTGTCACTTAGCTAAGCTCATATGGTCAATGATTAAGGAAATTTGGAATTTAGATAGAGTTCCAGAATCTTTGATGGAGTTTTATACTAGCTGGTTACAAGGGAAAGGCCCTTACCTGTTAAACTAATGATGTTCATTTTTTCTGAGTTTGCTTGGGCATTGTGGAATAACAGAAATAAAATGGCGATTCAAAAATTGTTCCCAAAGAGCCCTAATGATGTGATATATCTTGCTCTATCTTATATACGAAATGGTCCGTGCTGCTCAAGGAGGCTGACAAGACGCTGGTGGACAAAGTCGCGGAAGAGCATCAGGTAGTGGATTGCAACGTTCGAGCAAAGACCCCTGATGTCTACAGATATTGTCGAGATCTAGAGCGAGCAAAGACCCCTGATGTCTACAGATATTGTCGAGATCTAGAGCGTAATAGTCGTTTATTTTCTGCTATTTTCTTGATTGTCGAACTTGTTTTGATGCTTGGTTGTAAGCTGGCAACCCCAGCAAGATATATGTTACCTGCGTTTGGGCTTTCTTAAAAGCCGAGTTATAAAATAACTCTTTTCAAAAAAAAAAGAGGAAGGCAACAGTCGAAGAAAATGGATCCACAAGACCCGAGCATCTTGGAATTGCAATGACGAATAATTTGTTATTATATATAAAACTCCGGTTTGAAATTTCAACCGAGCGATTATAGGAAGAAATTTCATCTTAACCCCTGCCAGTCGGTCAAGAAATGCGAAGAAGGCGCGTCCCCAGCCCAGTCGCTTTGAAGTTTGGACAGCAGACAGACAGCATCAGCTTCCCAAATCCCAAATCCGTTCGCTTCGCCACCAAGGAAAAAGGTCTCCGGTCTCGCCTTCAGTTTCCCAACCATTTCCCCGAACCACCACGCACGCATTAAAATCTCTCTCCCCTCCTCCTGCCACTGCCAGCGCCCAATCTAATCCCTACCTGCCCGGGAACCACCACCCGTCGGGCTCCTCCCCCCCTCGCGGCGGGGATCTCCGGGCTGGTTCCGTCACCGGAGCCGCCCCAATCGCCGCCGCCTTCAATTGGGTCCCTGAAACCTCGATTCTAGGCGGTTTTGATTCGAGAACCACCCTCTCTCTCTCTCCCCCTTCGATTTTGAGCCGGGATGGGGTTGCAGCAGTCCAAGGAGGAACTGCTGTACCAGCAGGTCAACTGCGGCAACGTCGACGGGATTCGCACGCTCCGGGGCCAGGGCGCTGGCCTTGAGGTCAGTCATTCATTCGGCTAGGATGAATTACTTTACACTTGTTTTATTATGTCCCCTCTGAACTGATTGGGTTACTGCTGTTGTTGCTGCTGCTGCGGCAAATGCTTCCTTGGTTGTAGTGGATTGACAAGGAAGGAAGACGCCACTGATGGTTGCCTCTATGCGGCCCGATCTGTTCGACGTGGCCAAGGTGCTCATCGAGTTGGGAGCTAATGTCAATGCCTACAGGCCTGGTATTCTTCTCGTCATTCTTGTTATTGACTTGTTACCTTTTTTAAAATATATATATAGTTTGGTTCTATTTGTGAAATCAGCTGAAGTCAAAAGTTATCTGGCTCACTGAACAAAAACTTATTTAAATTTGGGTGTAAATTGTGCGTAGATTGGAAACAAGCCACAGTTTAAAGTTAGTAAGGTGCTTAAACTGCTCATTCGAATAGGTAGGTTTCAGGCAACTAAGACAAGGTTTCTCTCCACATCCACTACATACGATCGAGTATTATTTGTTCTGTCAAATCAAATCACATCAAAGTAATGCTGTATTGGTACACATCTTTCAAACTCTGTTTCAAATTAATGCTAACCGTTTGATGTGATCGAATTCAATTTGCTAACAGTGCTATGAACCATCCTTGTACACATGCTTAATTGAAGAGGAGGCTGTGCTCGTTATTATGTTTTAATCACCACCCCTTTTTTCCATTGCCAGGGTCACATTGTGGGACACCATTGCATCACGCTGCCAAGAAAGGACTTCAGCAGACTGTCCATCTACTACTCTCACATGGAGGTACATGATCAACAATATATACTCCGCTCCTCTCTTGTTTATTGCTCTAGATCTCTATTAAATGCTTATAATGCTATGCCCGCAAGCAGCTAATCCATTCATACCAAATGATGATTGCAATACTGCCCTTGAATTGGCAAGAGAAAAAGGTCATGTGAATGTTGTACGTGCCATAGAGGTAAAGTTTTCTTTGCTATCCTATTTTGTATTATTATACTTGTGACAGTTAATTCATAATTGTTTTGTTAATGTTTGTTACTCAATTAATTGTAGGGCGGATTTTACTTTTTTGTGGATGGATGAGGGAGAATTATGCTCCTGCTTTTGGATGCAATTGCTCCACAGTTCATGACAAGAAAGATGTAATATTTTATTGACATTATTTTCTGTCATTTGTGTTCGCAGATCTGGATACATATCACGGAGCACATAGTTGTTATAATCATTGCACTGTGTGTCTTACGAGCTCTGACCCTTGCCTTCTCTTTCCCAGCTGGGCTGTTATTTTTACCCGTGAAGTGCTTAACTCCAACCAGGCCCCTTAAGTTAGAGTTAGCTATATATCCTGACTTACAGGTACTGATGGGAACTTAAAGTTTGAATTAGATCTGCTTTGTTTTTCAATTATTATGCAGTTACTGTTTATATTGATTGATATGTTGACATATCTCCTACACATTGAACTCATATGCTGTTTTTGCAATCAATTATTGTTTAGCAATGGCATCAGTGCGCCCTTAAATGTATTCTTTCCCCATGTCAGGTTCTGTAGTACAGCATTCATCTAATATCCGACACTTGTGTATATTGCTGCTAAATGTTCATGCAGTTTTGTTTTGGAGGAAACTGCACTTTAACAATCTCTATACCCCTGGTTTATTTTGCCATTTCGCACTTGTAATTGAAGGAGTGGAACTGTGGTGCCTTTGGCTTGTTGAATCTTGGTAGCAACGGTTAGACACTACAGCTGGCGTTGCTTATTTGAAAATGAAAAAAAATTTAAATACCCTGCGTGGGTCTACTTTTGAGCAAGCTCATGCATGTGTCATTTCTCCTTTTTTTTTTCCTCGCTTGACTAAGTTGAGAACTTTCCAGTATAGGTGGGAGTCTAGGGTGTAAACGGTAAAGCACTGTGCTGCCATTTTCTGTTGTTACAGTTCACATGTGCAATCATTTCCTTTGTTTGTTTTTTAGAGTAGTATTCTGCTCAGATATTAGCAGTAAACGCTGTGCTTCCTTCGTTGCAGTTGATATTTTTCTTGCAAAACTTTTATAGCTCTATGAAATTATTATTGTTTGTGACATTCATTTTTTTAATGAGCATGCAGGCTTCTAAACCACGTGTTGTAGTTAAACTATGGAAATGTCAAATTGAGCAACCAAAGCTTAATCAGGCTGACCCATCCATTATCATTTTTTTGACAAAGGAACAAGTATGTACCATGTTTTAGTTTTCAATCTACAGATTTCACAAGTTAAATGCTTGTTTGTGATATTGGCTACTTGCTTGTTGATATGGTTTCCATTATAGATGCTTAAGGAAGAAATATTGAATGTGAAAATGGTGATGAACACCAAATTTTACTGTGTAACGTGAAATAACTAATATTGCTGCTGACTGGGGATCAATATACTTCAACCATATACCCTTTATATGAGTATGCACCAGGGACCACATAATTCTGCAAGAATCTCATTACAAATATCTTTTTTATGTTCTTATCTATTTCCCTTACCTTTTGCTAATATTCAAATTTATGGTAATATAAACTTAACAACATTATTATCACTTATCATTAGCAAGGCTGCAGCTAACTTGATTAATTTCCCTTGCTGTATGAATCCGCTTTGGTCACTGTAGGGGTTCTTCTGTATGTTATTTCTGAAATATGAATAATAGTGTGTTACCCACTAAAGTTCTTTATGAAGCTTTATCTGGGTTATACCCATTTCTTTTGATTTTTTGCAATATCTTCTATTGCTCATGACAATCACTTAGTCTCATTTATGAACATACATTTGTTTCTCCCAAATATGGCCAAGAAAAATGGGTAGCCATTCCATTGCTAAATTTGACTGTATCTTTGCAGAGACTCGATATAAGTTCTTACCGGCCTATGAAGGTGACAAACAGCAGCTTCAATCGTTTTATAATGCATGTTGTGGCATGGCACAGGTAGCTTCCTACAATATTTTTTTGTTTGCTCATTTTGTTGCTACATCCTTAAGGATAATCTGGACAATTCTTTCTTCTTTTTGTCTTAAATAAACTCTGTTAAAATGAAGTATGTTCTTGAACATTATCTGCTCATATATTGAAAACTGGGTTTTTCAATTTTTTAGCTTCATACAGAAAACAGTAACAACAATAATATATCCCTTTTTTTTTAGGTTTTCAACACTGCTCCGTACCACCACCAAATCTCCCAATGCCAAATCCAGCACCAGCAACTTCAGCTGTAGCACCTTCAGAACTATCTGCACCCAGCAAGGAGGATGTTGAGTTAGTAATGGCTATCAATGCCTCCATTCAATCAGCTATTGCAGAGGGAGTGCCCAATGTTCAACCAAATGCATCCACTCCCAGCAACAATGGCTGGGGTATCCCTCCAATTAATTCTCACCACGGATGGGGACAACCAGTCACTCCTGCACCGTCAAAGACGAGTGGCCAATCCCAACCCCGGTAGATGCCCCAAGCAGCAGCACGTACAATGGATGGGATGTGCCTGGAACAAGCTCAAGCCAAAGTTCATCAAAACCCCACAAAACTGAAACCAACCCTCCAGTCTTGATTCCACAGGAAGCACTTCAGGCTCTTCCAACCCCAACCGCCCCACCATTCGCTGAAGAAACCTTCTACAGTGGTCCTGTTCACTATCCATCCATAGACTCTACGCCTGTTGATGTAACCATGCCGGCTACCACGGAAGGTGGCACAACAGTCAGTACAACGGCAGCACCTATGAAACAGGAAGAAATGGAAGCTGATGCAAGTGACAGCGGCAAAACTCCCACTGGTACCTGTGTCATATGTTTGATGCCCCTGTGGAAGGCGCCTGCATCCCATGCGGTCACATGGCTGGTTGCATGTCCTGCTTGAAGGACATAGAGTCGAAGAAGTGGGGATGCCCCATCTGCCGGGCCACGATTAACCAGGTTGTTCGCCTCTATGCTGTTTGAGTTGAAACGGTGGGCCTGGAAAGTTGTCAATGATATGGTTCTCGCCACAAATTTTGATGGGAACGTCCCTATCTCAAAATTGTGCAGTTATGCTATTGTGCACAAAGTACTGCACTGCAAAATATGACTTCATGCATGTAATGTATGTGGGCTGACGCCCGTTATGTAAATAGGTACTCCACACAAGACAATTCAATATATATAAAAAGGTATTGTTGCAAGTTGCAACTCACGTTTACAGTTGCACGAAATTGGAGCTTTTCCAAGAACGATAATGGATGCTCGTCTCAACAGTAAAGCGTGTTGCAACGAAGCCAGCCAGGGTATGTTGCTTTCTTCGACCTAGTTTGGAACCACGATCGAAGAAATAACTTTTTTCTTATGCATTTGCAGTTTTGCACAGATGACAATTCATTTGGAGCCTATCGTCGTGTAAGCAGAGCCCCCTCACCTATTTTTTGTGTGTGTGTTTGCTAGCTGAGGTTATGTGCATGCATCATTATACTTATACTTACCGAGCTTGAAGAGGCAGAATTGACAAATATGGTATCGGGAAACAGAATAAATCATGAAAAATAAATATATGTATGTATTGCAAAAAGTTTAGCAGATCGTGAAATGTGATCTTAACAGACCATGAACCGTAGTACCAGTGACACTTTCATTTCAAATATATATTACTCCATGACATAGTGTTCTTGATAAATTTATATTTTGAACTAAAATATTATAAAATAACATCCAAGTTGATAGTTATTGTAAGCATTTTATTTTTATAAAAGAATGCACAAATCTTTGACGGAGAAAACTCAACATGTTACATATTACATATATGTATAGTACATATTTGTGTCTCCTAATAAGATTCTAGTAAGTGGAAGTATAATTTATATACAAGATAACAGGTCAGAAATATCTCGCACAAAGTATACAACTTTATATATGAAATCTCTTGAACAAGATAACAGGTCAGAGAAAGCGGATCAATATTACATTACATATACAGAAAGAAACAGAGAAAAAGAATGGCATTTGTGCGTGCACACCCACTCCTGATGTTCGTCTCCTCAATGCATGTGCCCTTCATATACATAATATATCGATCGACCGCCACTTGATCTTACGAACTGGGCTCAAAGTACTTTTCGGCATCTTGATTTCATCTCCAAAAACGACGTCAAATTAAGTTCGTATACGAGGCCGCAGCCGCTTGCATTAGTCGTCGTCCACGGCGGGTGGGGTGGTCGCCGCCGCACCATCCTCCGGCGCGGCCGTGGTGGCGTCCTTGGCCGCGGCGCCACCGGTGCCCTCGGAGCTGCCCTTGTTTTTTTCCGGCGGTTGGACTTCTTGGGGACGGCGGGGAGGTCCTGGCAGGTGGCCGAGGCGTCGTCGCCGGCCGACTTGTCCTTCTTGCGGTTCTTGCGGGTGCCCTTCTTGCCCTTCTCCTTCTTCTTCTCCTCGCCGCCCTCGGCGCCGGTGACGTCCATGGAGGAGGTGGTGGAGCCCCGAGAGCGGTGTCGTCTCGACCGGCGCTCGCCGGGTGACGGTGGGGAGTCGCCCCCGCCGCCGCCGCCTGCCTCGCTTTTTGTGTCCCTGAAGGAGGTGTCTCCGATGCTGCTTCCTCCATCCATGACTATCTCTGTCAGGCACAGATCGATGAGAGTTCAGTCCATGTGTTTGTGCACAAACCAAAGCATTAATCCCTTTGGTGCACATTGTGTTCTTTTGGAAGGTATCATCATTCTGTATGTATGCATTTCTTCAAATTTCAGACCATGTTTGGCTTTGTTTTCTGCTGAAAAGTACTTCTCTCTTTATATCATCAGGTAATTTTCTTTTAAGGCAACTTCATTAATAGCATACATGCAACTTCCACAACAGCAATGACATGATCAATTGAGAGGGTTTCCAACAAGAGCATGACAAAGACGAACAAGTTAATATGTGTGAGTGGCAAAACAACCTTGAGAAGCCCAGGGATTTGCAGCAGCCGTGCCCCCACTCTCGCTCCTAAAAGAGGACGTGTCAAGCGGTGCCGAATGGTAATCCTTCATCTGTCAAAGCCAACTTCTTTTGTCATGCTACAATATCGACTATATATGATGATTAAATTGGACTCTTGCACTGTTTGCTACATGGACATAAATATTATGATTGAGCATCTTACTGTCTTCAGGTCAACAAGGAAGACATTGGTTAGAATCAAGTAGACAAAAAGATTGTCTGCACATATGTTAAACATTTTATTTGCTCTATATAACACCAATGTCAAATAGTGTTGCCCGCTTACCCAGCTAGGTGCTCCTCCGGCATTATTGTTGTTGGTGGTGGTGGTGTTGTTGGCGGAGCCCGGACCATCCCAACCGATGTGTGCCACATGTTTTACATCCGTTGGGAACCCAATAGCCATTTCAGGCTCCTTACCATCTTGTGATCGCAATTCAGTATGAAGAGAAATGATGAGGTCAATGCCACCCGTTCTATGAAAATTCAGTTTAATAAGGTCAGTGAATAGTGTGATTGGGCATACCCATCATGTTTGAGATATAGCGGAACGGCTTCAGGATCCCCTTCTTCATCTTTGTGCCCATGTTGCTTCTCTTATTAAACCTTGCTTATATCAATGTGGATGCACACACTCTTCTTGAACTCGCAAATTGCTGATCAGATCAATCGACAAAAAAAATACAGTGAAACGATATGACTGACCAAAAGGAAAATACATAACATATTCATATTAGATGTTGAAGTAGTATAAAATTGAACAGATTGTCGCATTGGAATGCTTACTCTGCTGGGAACCTTAAACACTGTTAACAAGATTGTCCAAATGCTGGCAATTCTTGTTAACTGGTTCTCAACCTTCCTCAATGCGCCAGTGCCATTCTTCTCCCCTCTCAATCTCTTTCTCTGTAAAGGCTAGCTCAATATTGTCTAGCCTCAGGCATTGCCAAAATATGATTCAGAAACTTACACTGACCGCACCGGATGGCCCTTTGCGGTCAATGTTACCTCGAGGGTGAGAAGAGGAGATCTATCTTATGCCTAATTTTTTGGAGGGTCAAGAACCCTTTGAGCCCTCCCCTAATATTATTCAACCATGCATGGGCGTAGGAAGAGGCTACCTGTCCTTTTCTCTTGGCTATTTAAGGAGAGAAGACTGTTATGGGAAACAGGATGGAGGATGCAGACGAGTCTGTCTAAAGATAGTCATTTGGACAAAGATGTCAGTGCTGGAAATAATGCGTGGTTGTTAATTTTCACCATGATGAGTTCACATGATTTGGGCACTTCAACTTTTATATGCACATGTTCTGCTTCTGTCCATCCGTTTGGTCATGTTTGTGGGAAATATATTGCCATTTAGAACATCAAAAATTTGTTAGACTAAGGACTGCTTTTGGTTCTCCACCGACAGTGGGGCCAAACGCTCCCAAACCCCCCCCCCCGTAAATGAGGAGTCAATTCACCCGCCCCGCCCGCCCCGCCCCATAAAACAATTTTTGCTCAACCCGCCCCCGCCCGCCCCCCCCCACAAAATGATCTCCTCAACCCGCCCCACCCTCGCCCGCCCCCGCCCGACCGGAGCGGGTTGGCGGCGACCGTCTTCTCCCCTTCCCCAACCAAGAGCGATCCACGTGAGACGCCCCAAGTCACAACCCGCCCCAACCCTGCCTCGCCCGCCCGCCAAGATAGACAAACCCGTCCCCGCACCGCAACATAGACAAACCCGCCCGCAACATAGAGAAACCACATTTCAACCCATTGTGCACACCCCATATTAAAACCCGCCCCAAAAACCGTTTGGCCCGCCTCCGTTAGCAAAAGGATTTGGTTCCCATGTGACTAGGGACTAGGACTAATTTTAGTTCCATCTAGTCCCTAAATTAACAAACATGAGGACTAAGGACTAATTTTTAGTCTCAATTAGTCCTTATTTCAATAGACTCTTAGGAGAGACTAGGGACTAATTTTTAGTCTCATTTAGTCTCTAGTCCCTAGTCCTATGAACCAAACAGGCCCTAAATTTTCCATGAAGTATGTTTTGATAAAGCATTTATCTAAACATGTAAATGTTAATAATTTTAGATAACTTGGTCAAAAGTTGGAGAACTATGCCTATTTATCATTTTGGTTAAAAATCATGCTATGTTTATTTATTGAACCTATCGACCATGATACATTGTTTTTCTCTTACAACAGATTAGCATCAGACAGCTTATCAGCCGTAGAAACCACCAACCAATAAAACATAATTTTTTGTAGGCATGATTGTGATGATATATACTCTTCTCATTTAATTTATTCTATTCTAAGTTTTTTTATAGGCTATTCAAAGTCTTAAGATATAAGAGTCCGATACTAGGTACCAAAGAATTCCAGTGCCCCAAATTTGGTACTGTATTGACTTAATTTGGTGTCGGATTTTTCCGGTGATGGCCACCAGAGTAATTGCCAGAGCTCTGTTCAGTGCATTTGAAATCGTGTTTTTGCTTAGTTGAGATTGAGACTGCCTTTGGTTGATAGTCACACACATTTGCTTGGTTGAGACTGAAACTGGAGTTAATATAGTGCATTTGCTTTGAGAGAGTAAGCATCTAATGGATTGTGTTTCTGCAGATTTCTTGTTACGCTTGATTGTTGCCGCCACCTATACGTGGAGCAGCGCTGATCCCTTGAAGCACTCAATTAGAAATCAGTGCTCATACCCAGCGGCGACGGCGAAGAGCAACTCTAGTGGATTCATACCAATAGGCGAATGCGAATAAACAAGCATCTGTTCAATGCAAACACAAAACAGAGTACCACGATCCAATGCAAACACAACCCACGATACAAATTCTCGACAGATGCTTGTTCTGTGTAAGTTTAGCACAGGACATGAATGATAAACGATTAGGATGCCTTAAGATCGTCCATGCCCACACTGGCCTGCAAGTATCATAAAACTTCACCTTCAGAAACTGTTGGGTTGGTTACACCAAATGTACAGTAATCTAGGCTAAACTTACCAGAAACTTGTGGTTTTCTGCAAGCAAAGGGGAGAATGTTGCGCAGAACTTCTCGATATCAGCATTGATGTCGCCTGAACCACTGATGATCTCCATGAACTTCTTCCTGTCTGGTGCAAGCTTTATGGCAACCTGAGATTATGTGGCATCAGATCTTGTTAAGTATCTCTCAGCAGCTGATGGCACAACCAGTATTTACTGAAGTTTTCAGGCGTTAAAACAAAATTAACATCCACGCTACATCAGGAGAGTTGTTAGATTGTGAGAAGGTATGATAGCTTCATCCGGAGCCTAGAGTTAGACAAGGAGTAGTACCGAAAAGCTGGAACTCGCCAACCAGCCATGCCATTTCTTCAGTGTTTTGGTGTAAGCGTCACTGCAAGCCTGTGACATCTGCCAATCTGGATGCTGTACCAAGTTGTGGAACAGGGCAACCAAGAAGTCCATGGCTCTGTCGACAAACAAATGCAGAAAACAGTTGATCGATGTGTGCTGTGCTGATGAATGAAACACTGAAATACGGTCTCCGAAAACATGCTGAAATACCCAAAAAAAATTTGGGGAGTTAGTCATTACCTTGTCAGCCAGAGAAGGCCATTAGTACAGCTGCTAGAGCTTTTGGCTGTCTTAGCGCTGACTTCTAGTTTCACCATGCTGTGCAACTGCTCATACTTTGTAGGATCAGATGCATATTTTGTCTCCAGCCTCTGCACGAGATGAAGAATGTAAACTGCAGTAGCAACCCATCATCAGATATATGAAACTTGTAACGTGAAAGGAAGGATTCACCGTACCGTGATATTGCCTCCAATGTCCGTCTTGACAATCGACATGGCTGACCCAAACTTGTCTGCAGTGACCAAGAATCAGGACGCCATTTCTCGAACCACATCGAAGTGTGATATGCTAAAATCTCTTACCTAGCACAGGAAGGATATGCCTGCATACTTGGAGAAACGGCTTGGTCAGGATCACACCAGTCTCCGACTTGACATGCTTCATCCCCTCAAGGGAGGGTGTGAACACGGTCCCCTCCATCTGCATTTAGTTTCTGCAAAAGATTAGCAACACTGATACCAGAGCCTCATTGTTGCCCCATGGTGGTATTATATTAGCAAGGGATGGGCCGGTATCTCTCATCGGCCTCTCCTTGTGATCAATCATATTGCAGTTGCAGGACGGCACGTCGCCGATCATGTTTGTACAACGACTGCAGTAAGGGATTTTCAGTACAGGGGTTACTGGTTGTATAAGACGTTTTAATTTTCAGTACAGGGAGTCGCAAAAAAAAAAAAAAAAAAAAAAAAAAAATCAAAATGTTGAAAATCCTTCCTTATTAAATAACTTTCATAAAACTCATCTATTCCAAAAGGACGTGATAGGAGTTCTTCAGATATAATATATTGCCTTTTATTATCTGTTTACAACATTAATATTATAGAACTAGTTTAAACATTTAAACCTTATTAGGTGTGTTTGTATTATTCATGAACTGATATCTCTTTTACAAAGAGGACTGAAACCTGAATTTCTCCATTATCTAAATAAAATTAAAAAGGGGGAGGAGCAGGCTAAACTGCAGAATTAAAGGGTCAGCTGCCTCAAAATGACAGATGGGGCCTCTAAACTTCCAAGGGCGATGCATGATTATCATCTTCTTCATAATCTTCATCGGGATAATCACAGTAGTACTTTGGAATTTCTTTTCAGCAAAAGGGGGATCATGCCATCAAACAGCATCATTACTGATCATCATTAACTCTCCTAGATTCTTCCTGACCTACTGCAGAGACTCAAAAGTAAATTAACCTATAATTAAACGTCAACATGCTCTGACACGGTGACACCACTCGTGTACTAGACATGGCGAGCACTTCGCTGCATGTGATGAGCTTAGACGTGATGGACACTGGGCAATATGATCTCTTTTATGCACCAATCACAGGTCGCAGCAGGAAGGCTACCATTGATGGTCAATTGGTGATGGCAAAGTAGTGGTTGCCCAAATCAGGCAGCAGCTGGCAGATCTAGACCAACACCGACAGTGTGCCGGTGTGGTACAATCATTGTGGAAGTGATTGAGTAATTTGTCCTTATGCTAATCTAAAATTTAGGAGCAAAAAAATCCATGCAGCAGTGGCTCCAAAACACGTAAATAATTTGAACTTGTAGGGAACTGCCCCCACCAAATTGGATTATCTTCGAGATTATTTCTATGGTACCATTGCAAATGATTAAACCGTAGGGCGATGGTTTAGATCTGAAAATACTGCATATTCAACAGGAATTTATCCACTAACTGCAGTTAATGCTTCTACAACTCAAGTCACTTGAAATTTTCAACCATACAATCTATCTTCGGTTGAAATTACGATTGTTTTCCTCCCTATGATGTCGATGCACTTCCAATGCCATCCCCTTCCCATACCTTGCAGTCCCGATCTAGCTATATTAGGCAATCAAACAGCAACGCTCCAACAAAGTATGCAGTTCCACAATCCTCGCATAAATCAATTTATTCTTGATTATTTTCTTCTCTAGAACTTAGAAATGCTTCTTATGGTCAGATACTCGCATAAATCATCGCCACCATCCATCTCCTTGCCGCTAACTCCTAGCCTTGTTATGCAAAGGCTATTTACGTTCCACACTTCCACCTAGGTAGGCACTTCATTTTGCCACCTAGCCCCATCACATTCTTTATCTGCCCATTGACATGTCCTGATTATCATCGGCTACCCACAACCCATATGGATGGTCATACATCCATGGCTCCATAAATTGTGACCTCTTGTCTAGATATGGTGGCCACCACTTTCACCTAGCTCAAGTCTATTTTTGGGTATCTTTTTTAATTCTTCTCAGAGTTAAGGTATTCAAGTTTTTACTATGTTGTACCGAGTCTAAGGCCCCGTTTGGCAGAACTTCTTCAGCGGATTCAGGAGCTGTTTTGCGCCAAACCGGATAAAAAGGAATAGCTCCACGCATGGAGCCCCAGAAACGTGCTCTCACATGCCTTTCTGGTGCGGAGGAGCCAAAAATTGTAACTTCTCCTGGCTCCCTCTCACAATTGTTATCTCTCAGCCATGCATGATAGTCAGGTGAAGTTGTTTTGCCAAATGGGGTAATAAAATGGCTCCATCTCCACCACAAGAGCCGTTTTTGGAGCCAAAGCCAAAAAAAAAAAAAAATGAATTCACATGTGAAGTAAAGTCCTACCAAACGGGGCTTATAGCTTTGCATAACATAAATCTCACTTGTATGTGGTAGTTTTTAAATTGTGCAAAAAATTGGTTCACATGAATGTCGCCTTCTGATTACCTGGAAAGGGATAAGTAAAAGGTCAAATAAGTATGAGCCCTTATAAATCTTAAAATATATAAATCTATAATTTAAGTAACCAACCAAACTATTGGTTTTAGATGGCAAGCTTGTTAACGTGATTGTCCATATGCGTTTGATTACGTCGACCATGGCATACCAAAGTTGTCGGCTGAGATTTAGTATCTTTCTCCTCTAGTTTTATCTTTTTTTTTTAGAATTACACAGTACAACGCAGACACTCACAACACGCACGCACACTCACCCCTATGAACACACGTACACAAACCCTACCCCTATGAGCACCACCTCCGAAGGACTGGGCAACCGGTAGATCTGGAGATTCTCGAAGTCACCATAGGTGCGCTTACCACTTAATGCATAACGCTGGTAATTCCTGGGAAAATCCCAAGAAAAAGTGCGAGCACCAGGATTTGAACTCTGGTGGGTAGTGTCCCACTGGACCGTCCTACCATTAGACTACATGCCAATTCGCTCCTCTAGTTTTATCTGTTAGTATTAGATATATGCATGTTTGGAATATAGGAGAAGTTTTACAGGAACCATACTAGAATTTCATAGAAAAGCCAGTCATATTTTATAGGAAAAACACGGGAATTTCTGGCACTGTTTAGAACAAGGAAACAAGGCCTCAAGGTCTTTCTTGAAATTTTGTTTTGTGGGAACTACACATGAACTGATTGGCTAGCGTCTGTTATTTATGCCCATTGATCTGATCATGAGTCGAGGTCTACCTACACACGCACTGCACAAAATTCCCACCCACACAAACAAGAAAAACTCTTCGGGATCATTGATGGTATGAAAAGGGATCATTGTTGGCTTGAATCCTCAACTTGTGCAAGGGCAATGTGGATTTCATATGTTGTAGAGTTCAACTTTAAATCTATCAAAAGGTATTTTTTAAAAAATAAATAGATTAAAAACAAAAAAAAAATCTGCATGGCCAGTGAGGGGACGAGGCATGAGACGACGGGTCGTCGTCACGGGCCTCCTTTTTTCTGTCCATTATTGTTGTTTTAGATTTCCAAAAAATCCGATTACGTATCAGCAGCGCAGCTGGTGGGGTGGTTTGTACCCTGCACTGCCCCTCATCGATTTCCAGGCTTGTCTTGCTGGGAATCCTAGGCAGACGCAGAGGGGCCTCGTGCTGTCGCTGCCATTTTCCCACATACCACCTCGCGTCGCTGTGTATTTCGGACGTCACCCTATGGCATCACTTCTCTCAGCGCTAGTGATTGGGCTTTACAGTAGGTTGGATCTATCTATCTATTCTCGTCATCAGGTCCGTACCCGATCTGCAGGCGTGGAAATAGAGAGGCCACATGGACCTAGAAGAGCTGCCAGGGTGGATTGATGCCATGCAGCACTGTGTGAAAACAAGTCAACTACCCAAAACAAGTCAACACAGTTTTTGTTGGAAAAGTTATCATATGTTTAGCCGTTGGATACAAAATCTATAATTAATCCATATATATATCTTCTCCTCGCAAACCTATCTTCTTCCGGTACCTGCCCCTCCTCGCTCGACCATGGACGTGTCATGGTTGACGAGCCACTAGTAGCGAGTCTCGCCAAGGGGCAGATCTCAAAGATGCAGGCCAGGTGGGGCGAGCTCGATCAGTGATGCAAGGTGAGGCCACTAATGTAGGTGGGGAGGAGGGTTGTGGCACACAGGAGAGAGGCGAGGCATGGTCGTTTTATGCTAGTGTGGAAGAGGAAGTGATCAGCACAGTGAAAGTATAGATGGGTGGGACACTACAACTAGCATGAAGAATGAAAGGCAGGGTGTGGCCATCACAGGGGTGGGATGTGCACGTGGCAAAGGTGGGGGTGCGGCAGCCGGCACAGACAACTCAAAATTCGTTGAAGGCGCAATGCAGCTAGGGTAGGGATTAAGGGTTGGGAATAAGGCAATGGAAGAGAGGACTAAAAAGATAATGTTGAGGGGGAGAGAGTGATCTAAACCTTAGATTTTACCTCCAATGGATTAAAAAACATGGACAAATTTATCAAAAGAAATTTGTTGATAGAGAAATATCACTTTCTTTATTTTTTATCCAACAATATAATTTTAAAATTATAATTTAATTTAAAATGTTTTTGTGGAACTATACAGGGGAGGTGCCCAAACGTGAAATACACATATGTATGTACTAATAAAGCCTTTTCCGAGGTGAGTGTACGTGTGAGTGTGTGACTATGATAGTGACTTTGCAGGTATATATCTATGTACATCATCAAATCCAGATTGTAGTGTGCAACGAATGAAAGACATTTCATTTGCAGCAATTAATAATGGACCAACTGTCATCTTATTAATGAAGAACGGATACCTATTGGTATGAAATACTATCAGCATAGTCGTTATAACTATTAATGCGTACTAGTACTAGTAAGTAAGGACCGCCTCCAAATGAATCTCAGGCTAACTAAAATACAACTAATAGCTGGCTTCTCTTTGTACTGCTAAATATACGGATATATAAGTTGCCGCAGCATCTGGCAGGCGTAGGTGGCGATTGACAACTTGGCAAGAAGAGCACAAAACCACGTGAGACAGCTCGGGCCAACCCTCCCCTTCCACGGTGGAAAGTGCTGACTTGATACCAGCCAACTTGATGCACTTGTCGGTACAGTAGCATATATATTTTTTAAAAAATGATGAAGCGCCACCCAATCATCTTTAAAAAAAAAATACTGAAAGGTACCTAGTTCGTTCTTGTGCTGAATAATATCATCCTGCTACTACGTGCTGATTATATATATTCTTCTTTTTTTCGTTTTGGACATCTCAACAGAAAAAGTGGCTGTCCAACTAGCTAGCTCCTTCTTGTCCAAAAAAAAAAAAAAAAAAAAAAAAAAACCAACAACAACTACCTAGCTCTTGAGAATTGTTACTCCACAACCGTTTCTGTTTTGTCGGCAGCTGAGACAAGCAAGTGACACTAACTGATGAACTGTCCTCTCAGTTTTGTGAGCATCGACATTCCCTAATCCTATGATAAATTTATAATTAGGACGTAGCAATCATACACTTTAGGTCCTATATATTATGGGGGGGCAAAAATAGCTAAAGCCTAGTATGGTTCCACATAAAGACTTTAGTTCCACAACAGAAGTGAAATTGATGTTCTTGTTTTTATTAAAAAAAAAAAAATTGATGTTCTTGGAATTTATTATTGGCTAAAATTTTCTAGTGTTATTATTTACCATAATTTGTATTCCGCTCGACTTAGTAACCTTTTATGGACCATAATTAGTTGGAAGTCATATTTTGTGATTTTGGGATGATTTATGCATATTTGAGGATTTTAGGGCTGCTTTTTTCCTTCAAAACTTGGCCAATTCTATTCTACTTAATTGAAAATCGAGCTCCTATCATTATATTTCAAATGTCCTACACCGTGAATCACTTTCAACCTCTATATGAGATGAGGGAAAAATAAGTCTTAAAAATTTTTTCAGGATATAATTATATAACCCCTTTGCATGTTATTATTTATTAGTGCATGATTACTCAACCATGTCCTGCACATTAGAGAAACGCAAAAAAAAAAAAAAAGAAAAACCATGAATTGAATCCAACCAAAAAATACCAATTAAATAGAAAAAACAATAATTTAAAGACCAAACATCACAATAACAATTTGGCACTACCCGGCAAAGCACCTACCGTGACAGGACAAAGAAAAAAAAAAGGGTCAAAAAAGCTAGTGTCAATTTTCTCAGCCGTGAACGTGATAGAAAAAAAAAACCTTTCACTTGTCAGGTCCCTTTCATGGCAAGCTCTTCTCCGGCTGGCAGGGCGAGCGGTGGTTGAAATGGCGCCTTCCCAGACATGCCACTCGAGTGCCGTCTCCCTTGCAAGCATCGGCAGAGCATCAAGCTTTGCATGCCATTAGTGCTAATACTAACAACAATACAAGAAAACCCTAGGGCTGAAAGCGAAAAAGCCCGTGGTTTTGCAGCCAATTTATATTTTCTAGCGGCAGACACCACCCTCCTCTCTCCTCTGTCGCTCGCATTCACACTCAGCGCAGCAGGAGCAGCAGTTCAGCAGCAGCAGCTGCTGCGCGCGCACTGTTCTTGTGCCGAGGAATTATTTATTGCCACCGCATCCATTGCTCATAGTACGGGGAAATTGATTGCTCATTCCCCTCTGCTTCCTGCCTGCATCCATCCCCACGCTGTTCTCTGAATTTCTTTGGATATTTTGCTCCACTAGGCGCCGGGGCAACCAGCATTTGCTCGCGATTTATAACCTCCCCTCCCCGCTTTTGCTGCTTGTCCTTTTTTTCCCCAAGTGGGGAGGTTAGCATCCGGCACAAGCAAAGCGCCAGGTTCTTGTCGCAGTTTCTGCGCGCGCGCGAGAGCTCGCTTTTTGGCCGCAAGATCTGATACAAAGAGGAAGGAGAGGGAGAGCCAAGAGACGAGGAGAGGTTCTTGCGTGGAATTCTTCGGCGATGAGGCCCGACGTCCGTCTGGATTCGGTGGTGTTCCAGCTCACCCCCACCCGGACCAGGTGAGAGCATCCTATAGATCTGCTCATCAAGCGGCTTTTGATTCGTGGGATCGATCGTTCCTTGCGTTTTGGTTTCTGCAATGGGAGCAAGATCAGATTTTTACGGAAATAGTATATATTTTGAGGTTACAAAATTTGGTCTTTGTGACGGTTCATGTGCCGTGCATTTTGTATTGGAAGTTTCCGTTTGAAGAACAGCTCTGTTTACTTACACTGTCCTAGGATGCTTTTGTCCATGTCAGGATTGGAGTTGCATAATCTGGGTGCAATTTGGCCCAACAGACGATTTCTTCTTTGTTATTATTGTTGTTTTGTTGGGATTGGTGGTCTCCCGTTAGCTGAAAAATCATAGTAGCAGATCCGGCGGTTCTTGCATAGTAGTATTAACTATTAAGCAGGTTTGTTATTGTTAAATATGTAAAACAAGTATAACTATTAGACGGAGTAGACTAGTTCTCTTTCAGGTTTTGTCATGGAATTTACTGTTTTGGCTTTTCAGGTTCGATTTGGTTCTGATAGCGAATGGCCGCAAGGAGAAGTTTGCATCTGGTTTGTTGAAACCGTTCCTGGCTCACCTGAAGGCCGCCCAGGATCAGATTACCAAGGGAGGATACTCGATCACACTTGAACCAAGCTCAGGGTTCGATGTGCCATGGTTTACGAGAGGCACGGTGGAGAGGTTGGCGTCTAGAAATCGATACTACTGTAGTAGAGTTACTTCTGGCATTGCCTAATGCCTGTTGGGTCACAACTCTTTGCAGATTTGTGCGTTTCGTGAGTACTCCGGAGGTCCTTGAGCGAGTCACAACACTGGAGTCTGAGATCCTGCAGCTTGAGGATGCCATTGCTATCCAGAGCAACGACAGTCTTGGATTAAAATCTGTAAGCGCACAAGATTTGCTTATGGGTAGTTGCTGTGTGTTTTTCTTTTGTAGAAAGATGACATATTCTTGCTGTGCCATTTAAAAGGTCGAAGACCATGGAAGAAAGTTGACTGAAAGCAATGAAGGTAGTATGACACTGCACCAACCTGATTGTTTTCTGTGAGCATGTTGTATAGACTATAGAGTAGTGCATGCCTTTGAGGATTGTCTAAATCTCCAGCATTATTTCGTTGGGCTACCAGAAAGAAAAGCAAGGTGCAATCCACTATGATTATTTTAGAATCTAGTCATCATGGAGTTTGATGCGACATCACATCAAGGGCCATTATTAAGTTGGTACTTATCATTTAACTCCCAAAATGTTAGGGATCATAATCTGGTTTATGGACAACCTTTACTATTGTTTAATGTTATCAAGCAAGTAGGTTGAATTTGCCATGTGATCAAAATAATTTACTCCCTCCATTCCAAATTATAAAACGTTTTGGGTTTTCTAAATACATAGATTTTGCTATGCACTTAGATATATAGACTATGTCTAGATAATAGTAAAAACAATGTATCTAGAAATGCCAAAGCATCTTATAATTTGGAACAAAACAAGTAGATATGAATCTATATGTTTTTTGACGTCCTGGATATTTAGTCATATCTTATTTCCAACCAGAGAATTCTGGATGGTATTATGTTCTGCATTTGCATCGGGGTGGGGGTTGGATGGAGCTGTTTCATCCTTTTATTCACCTTACCTGTCACAGCCTGCCATATCTTTTTATTTATTTATTTATTTCTACAACATGCCTGACACTATCCATCCAATAATAGGTGGACGGTCAAATTATGATCCTGATTCAGCCACGGCAATTGTTGTCTACAAGGTATGATCATATAGACAAGCCAAATTTTGTTTCTGTAATTGAATTATGGTACAACACTGCAGTCTGATTGAGATATTTGATCAATGCCAGCCTGGGTCAAATTCAATGCCATCAATGCAGAATGGAACAACAGCACAGGAGGAGAATTCAAAGTACTTACATATCTCAGTTTTTCATGTAGAATGTTATTTGCTAGTCTTCACATTGTTTTTTGATTAATTGGCTAATAGAGCTATATAAACTCAGACCAACCTAGGTGGAAACCAGGTGGCATTGTAAATAAGAAATATGCATCCGCTTTTGAGTCCAATAGGATTTGTACCTGGAGGCGGGGGTGTATGCCCCCAGCACCCACCAACTGAACTAGGCTAGGTTCATCAATGGAGCTGTATAAGGCATACTCTACAAAATGAATAATGAAATGAAGACATCTAATGGAGAGATGTATGAGAACATCATTATTCATTCATTGCTGTACTGTCTTGATTTCCATTGCAAGCAGCATATATACTCTGAGATCATGTTTAGTTTCTTATTGTAAGTATCTTTCTACAGTAGAAAACTGTTAACAGAACTTGCATTGCAAATTGCAGAGTTCAATTGCTTAGAGTGCTTGAAACCCGCAAAACTGTGTTAAGAAAAGAGCAGGCTATGGCGTTCGCTCGTGCTGTGGCTGCTGGGTTTGATATTGACAACTTGGGTTACTTGATTGCCTTTGCAGAGCGCTTTGGTGCTGCACGTCTGATGTAAGTATAGCATTACCATTACTTGGTGGTTTTATATGCTGGACGGAACTAGTTGTCTTGATATCTCAAGTGCTTTTAGGTTGTAACTTCACCTTAGAAGTGATACCCACAAAGCTTGTATCACCCGTCGCTTTTATTTTAGCGTGTCATAAAATCAGAAATAGTGTGGAACAGTTGATAGCTCAGATGTTTTGGTTCATTCATATGTGAACAGCTTACTATTGCCCACTCCCTGCCTTGGTAGTGTTATTGAACTTTGTTGGTCATGTTATAGTGTTATACCATTGCACAAGTTTTAGTCAGTTGTCTGTTATCAAACTAATAATATTTTGTCGTTTAACTGCCTCAATTTCATTAATTGAACAGGAAGGCATGTTCACATTTCATTGAACTGTGGAAGCAGAAGCATGAAACTGGACAGTGGATAGAAGTTGAACCTGAAGCAATGTCGACACGCTCTGAATTTCCTCCATTTAACACATCTGGCATTGTGTTCATGGGAGACAACATGAAGCCAAACCTGGAATCAGGGTCTATTAATGGGGAGGCAAATGGCGAGGATGGAGCTAAAGCCGGTATAAGTTGTTGCATTTTCCCAAAATAAAGCATGCCATTTGAGTTTTGAGTTTTGAATGAAAGTACCCCCCACCAAAAAAAAAAAAAAAATATATCTTTTTTTTAAGATAAGGATGTTACTTGTGAAGCACCACTAACATTACCAGTAAAGAAAAAGCAATATTCTTCTATGTTCTAGTTTCCTTCTATTTGTGGGTAGGGGGAAATGAATATTTTGAAATATCAGCATTTCATGTATAGTTTTATATTTCTGTTTTAAGGTGGATGTGCTATCCTATTTTCCTTATTCAAGAATGAAACAGATTGTAGTTTTCTCTTGGATTGGCATTTGGCAATGCTTTATCCAGCTTTTCCTTAACCAAGTTATTTCAAGCATTCAGAAAAATCATTTAAGTAGTAAGCAGAGTAATACTTAAATGTTGTGCATTCATGGATTTAGTTCATTTCTTGTCACTCTGTTAAGCACTTTAGATTTGCTTACTGCCCATTTTTGAGAAAATATTTTCTTTCTGCTTTTCAGATCAGAAGTCCAGCCAGCAGATGGGATCTCATGCTGCATATCCTCCATGGGCAATGCATCCTCCATCTGGAGCAGTTGTTTACCCACCTTATGCTATGCAAGGCATGCCTTTCTATCCTGGGGTGAATCCGTACTACCCTCCATATCCTCCAGTGGATGATCCCAGGTACCACTACTCAGGAAGGAAATCTTCGAGGAAGCACTCCTCGGATAGTAAGGATTCGGAAACTCTTGATGTTGAAAGTGACCATAGCAGTTCAGATAGAGGAAGTTCTCATGGTCGCAAGTCACACAGAAAGGGGAAGAGGTCCGGAAAGAAGAAGCCTAGTGTAGTTGTTATCAAGAATGTGAATGTAACATCTAAAAGGCATGGCTCATCAGAGAGCGAATCACAATCAAGTTCTGAAGTTGAGTCTGTAGACAGTGACAATTCACACTCCAAATCAAGAGAAAGGAAGCATAGAAGCTCAAATTCAAAGAAAAAGGAGGGTAGGAGAACTACTTTTGACTCGGGAGATGAGTACAGCAAGGATGAAACGTCGAATGGCCACAATGCTGAGCAAGGTAACTGGAGTGCATTCCAAAATTTCTTGTTGAGAGCAGAAGAAAAAACAAGATCTAGTGATGCAGACCTGTTTGCTGGTGAGAAAGAACCCCCATCAAGGAGAAAACAGAATGTGAACACAGAAGATCCTATTCTTTTAGCTGAGAGAGATAGTGGCAATGTCCATGAGCGGAACAGAGTAGGTTTTGATTCAGCCAATGGGAGGACTAGAGCTATCCGGGTCATGTCCAATGATGAATTTGTTATGTCTGGAGAAGGGAGAAGCTATATGGATGGTGAAATAAAGGAGATTGAAGCTGGCGGAGGAAGGTACAGGAGAGGGACAGGTGACGACTGCATGGTTTATGGTCAGGGAAGTCAGATAGATAGGCATAGTTTGTTGGATCCTCTTGCAGAGGCCCAGTACAAGAATCCTGTTCAGCAGGACAAGAATAGGAATGGTGTGGCGGATGAATCCTTTATGATTCCTTTTAGGTCTAGCTCACAGGATAATATTGGAGCAGAAAGCAGAACTACTATTGACATAGATGTTGAGCTTCCTTCTAGCATTCATAAAGCATCAGATGAAAAGGCTGGGCATCAGCTTTTTTACGAACCTGATGAATTGGTGCCAGAGCGTGGATTTGAAGATGTTTCATTTGGATATGATCCAGCAATGGATTATGATAGCCACATGCAGACTACTGTGAAGGTGGAAGATGCAAAAACAGAGGATGTTGTGCCAGTTACTGATGGTGATGTACAGAAGGTAGAGAAAGAGAAGCTAAGGAATGCAAAGGATGGTTCAGATAAGCGAAGGAAAGATGCCTTATTGAGGAGGCTATCAGCGCCAAGGACCCCACTCAATGATGCACAAAAACGTGCACAGAACCTGCGTGCATATAAAGCAGACCTTCAGAAACTGAAGAAAGAACAGGTATTTCACATTTCATTCAATTTTCCTTTATGTGGGTTCCATTTCTAGCCTACACCAGCTTGCTTGGGATAAAAAGGCTGTATTGTTTGTTTTATTTTTATTTTTTTGAAAATGCAGGAGAGCTGTGTTTCATTGTATTGTTTTGTTATCACCCTTTCAAATGGCCAACTACGAAGTTTAAACACAATTCAGTACAGTTTCTTGAAATAGTATATGCCTGCGAGCAGTTCTTGTAATGCAGAATTTCAAATAGTCAACCTCAGCAATAGTTTCCCTATTTCAGAAATCTAAGTTTATTACATATAATGTACTCTGCATCCAGAAACAAAGAGGGGATATATATCCTACTCCAGAACTTCGTATGTTTAATATGATTATCTGTGTAGTTGATGTTTTATCATTGTTGAAAAAGGCCTAGCTGAGTTTGTCAGACATTGTTTCATTCTTAGGGCATGTTTCTAAATCTTATTGACAAACTGTACAATGATATCATCTGTGTGTTTGAATTTCTAGTAACTTTTCTTATTTTCAGGAAGAAGAGCAAATAAAGCGATTGGAGAGGCTTAAATTGGAGAGGCAAAAGAGGATCGCTGCAAGAGGTAATGGAAAGGGTCCAGGGAATGATGCTCCTAAAGCGAATGGTATGAATGGACTTAGTAAATCAGTTCCAAACTTCACTGGGTTGAAAAAGGAGAAAAATGGAACAACTGAATCACTCAACGATCGACTGAAGAGGCTTTCTGAGCCAAAAAGCATTGCTGGGGCAGAGCATTCCTTGAATCCAAAGTCAACTGGCGCAGATCATTCACGGAGAAGAAGTATGGCATGAGTTGAAGTGAGATGGAGAACCGAATATCTTGAATCCATGGTGCCAGTCGCTAGCCCAATAGCCTACCTGCTAGAACCATGAATGGCATCTCGAAAGGCTTCTTGTACAGAAAAAAGAAATGGCTGGTCTGTAGCATTGCCTGCTTCCAAGAGTTGTGATGGAAAACAAAAGTTATCTTTCAATGGCATGGCGTTGTACTTTCAGTTTTAACATAATTATTTCATTCTTTAATTGAGGGTGGCTTGTAATAGCTGTAAACCTGGTTTTTTTGGCGATGCAGAGCTATATTGTGGGTGTATTTATGGAATGGATTGATCGGTGTTTGAGATATATTGTGATATTTACAGTGTATAAATGTCAATTGAGTTTGGATTGGACGAGTTGGGGCCCATCCAATCTGTACGGCAATGACTTGGTATGCTACAGTTGGATAATCGTATTCAGAATAATGTATCGAAGGCCCAAAGAGCAGATGGGTTCAATTCCTCGTGAAGTGGTGATTGCTACTTGGCACTTGCCTTCGATAAAAGCGCATGATATCTGCTTTAAAAAACACTTTGCACTTGTGGACACTACTGATTTCAGCTCAAGGATAAGAGGAAGTAAAAGTAGGCCATCTGAAAACTAAGTTAAATACCCACTTATAGACCCTACGTAAATTCTATCACATGTTTATTATTGGTCCTGTTAAACTCTAACTTATAGTTAGTTTCTTAGCTCTAAACTAACTCTAGCCAAAGTAGCTCTAAACTTACTCTAGCCAAAGAGACGTTTGGATGAAAGGATTAAATTGACATTAAATGTATTTTCCCAATCATTCGGTATGGGTGGAGGAAGAGAGAGAAAAAAAAAAAATTTAGTGGGCCTAACCTGAATTAGCTCTAATTGGCACCTCTTGAGAGTGATAATTTTTTTGGCGTGAGTTAGATGTAACTAACCTCAATCTAACCCTCATATTTAGATCCTTTTTATGCTAGTTGAGCCTCATCTAGCCTAAACTAACTCTAACCCATGGGATCCAAACAATCTCATTCTCTCTATCTCACAAAAATATCATTCTCACTTTTCAACAAAAAAATGTTTTTAACTTTGACCAATTACATATAAAAATATTGATATCTTATAATACACATTGAATGAGTCGCTGCATATATTTTATAATAAATTTATTTAGTGATATAAATAATGTAACTATTTTTTTATAAAGTTTAACAAGAACTTATCCCATAGCGTTTTTTTCGGACGAAAAGGAGTAGGTTCTAAGTCTTGCTACCTCTAACGTCTAAATTTTTTCTCCTTATTGTCTAAAATTTTTAAGTTGACTCATAGTCTAATTGTATCGACTAAAGTAGTGTTGAAGTTAAAACAAAAAGAAAAAGAATAAAAAATAAAAGAAATGCAAGAAAAAAATTGCGGAATATAAAGGGCTACAGAATGTACACTTCCACGCAATGCTATTTTTATTGGGAATGTATCATGTGCAAACCCAACCCGTTGATGAAAAAAAAATATCACACATGTAGATGATATTATGATATATAACCTTGTAAAATATCTTGTTCAAACTTCGACTTCATTTGTGAGATATAAAAATAAAAAAACTTTAAAGTCGTCCTGATGATTTGTTAGAAATTTTTTATTTTTATATCTCACAAACGATGTCGAAGTTTGGACAAGATATTTTACAAGGTCGTATCATCATATCATCTATATGTGTGATTTTTTTTAGTAAATTTATACAACTTTTTTGGCATGGTTTGCATTGGTTTTCACAAAGATATGGTTTGCATCGATATATGTTCTCATTTTTATTGGGGTATATTTTAAACTTCGTTGGGAGCACCAAGGTCTCATTCTATGGATAAACCACGGGTCCTTGTTCACAAGTGGTCTTCATGTGGCTCTACTAAGGCTAACCGCAAAAATCGAAGCTCGTTAGCTCGCGGGGCTCATGCCTGGCTCGGATTGACTTGACTCGTTAGGATAATGATAATGAGTCGAGTCGAACCAAGATTTTAGCTCATTAGCTATAACGAACTAACTCGAGCCAGCATTTCGCGAGCCAAATGAGCTCGACATCAAGGAAAAAATAGCAATTTTTTTGTATTACTTCAAATTGTGCATTATATATGTTAGCATATATTAATGTTTTTTAATTTAAAGTGATCGGATGTATTATATTTTGTATTATTATTATTTTAAACTTTATATAAATGCAAATGTTATATTTTTTGTATTTTCTATTTTTTAAAAAAAAATTTTTTTTTATATATGGCTTGGGAGCCTAACCCGCCGAGTCGAACTAGAGTTTTAGCTTGTTAAGATAATGAGTCGAGTCGAGCTAGCTCGTTATCTTAGCGAGCCAAAATAAGTTGAGCCGAGCTAAGTTGGCTCGTTATCCAGCCATAGGCTCTATGAACCACCTTCACTAGTCAGCTTAGGCCAAAACATCAAGGCTTCACACCTTCATATAACATTAACAATCGGTCCACAAAAACACAATTGATGTAATCTATAAGATTAGAAGCATCTCCAACAGTTTGCCTAAAATTTACTTTGCAAATGTTGTGATTTGAAAGGGTCTAAAATATATACTAGAGTGAGAAAATGGACTCTCTCCAAAAGTTTGCCATTTTAACTTGCTAAATTGTAAAAACTGGGCCCGTAGCATAACCAACCCAACTATCAGCGCTATGGCGATCTCTTTCCCGTCGCGCCGTGCGTGAGTCTTCTCTTCATCGCGCGTGTATCCAGGGTTGCACCGCCGCCGTGCAACGTGGTCTCGGCTGTCCATCGGGGCTGGCCAAACCGAGATCTTGAAACAAGCAAATCCATGCGGCAAGATCAGGAAGCATTAAAACATGCGGCAAGAACAGCAAGCATTTAACCAGACACGCAACTTCCTTCTAGCTATGCATCAAACAAGTTCACATCGTAATCTAGCAATGGATCAGCCATCTAGTCTAGAATCAGGTACAATGGTGATAGAAAACGCCTAGTCATATATGTATGGATCAGCAACTAGTCGTCTGTTTTCATACATGGTGAACTTGTACGATGACTGCATATTAAAACATACACACAACTACGATGATCACCATCTGATCGCGAGAAGACCGGCGGCGGCGGCCTGAACCATATATGATCGCAAGAAGACAAGCACAACTACGATGATCACCATCTGATCGCAAGAAGACCGGCGGCGGCGGCCTGAACCATATCTGATCGCAAGAAGACAAGCACTGATTGATGAACCCTATCTGATTGCAAGAAGACCGGCGGCGGCAGCCTGTACCGTAGCCAAACCATACCTCCGACAGCGCGCGAGCCTGAACCGTAGCCATGGTGATCGATCACGTACCTTATCGCGACAGTGGCGGCAAGCTGAATTCCTAGTGCCCTTCTCACGACGGCGGCGCTTGAAGTCCAGGAGGAGGTGGCAACCTCCAAGAGAAACTCACGACGGCGCCCCTTCCCACGCGGCAGGTTTCACGACGTAGGGAATCTCGCGTCAAAGATGGAAGGGACCGGGATCATACATATACGGAGGAAACTTCTCGCGGGAAACTTTCTCGGGCGTGCCCGCGGGAAGAAGGCCGGCGTCGCGCCGGATCGCGATAGCAAGCCGGATACGCGCGCGGAGGGGAAGGATGGCAAGTCGGGAAAGATGCCGACCTCTTTTAACAAACTGTTGGAGAGTAATTTTTCTAATTTTGTCAAATTTTCTAGGATAGCAACCTTATTTAGCAAACTGTTGGAGATGCTCTTAGAAACCCCATGTGTAGGGGTAGATTTGGTCCTAGAGCCACTACGACTATGGCCCTAGGCGTGACCCAAATCCCCTCTTATACCTATTTAATTTTCCATACCCACCTATAGGCCCTTCTTAGCGTAGCAAAAAAAGCACCGGAGCTAAGCGTCCTAGTCGGAAAAAAAAGTCTACCTTTTCTCTCTTATAACTTTTGTAACAGTCTTTTTCCTCTTAACCGTAAAACCAAGCAAACTAACTCCCTCAACTTTTCAAACCGTGTGTTTCACCTCCCTGTGTTGAGCACTGCTTCAAAGGATATATTGGCTTTAAGTTTGGACTGAATTACGGAATTACAATGCTTGGATGAGCACAAGACTTCCATTGAGGAGGCATGCAGGCTTTAGAGTCTAGTGCTATGTTTTTATTTGCTTATCATGGCTGGAGTTTCTCTTATCATCTTTGACATTAGTTTGGTTTCCGAATTTTAGTTTTTGGTGTGAGTTTATAATAATTGGTCTTATTTTTCCTCCTAGAGGAACGATGGAGCTAAAACTTTTGTTTCCATTGTCTAAAAAAAAAAAAAAGTTCAAAAATTGGTATAAGATTTATGACCTATTATGTTTTTAGATTTATAATAATTTTTTATTAAATATAATTTATATAATGTGAAATTACAAGGATTTTTAATAGATTTTTTTAGATAAAGGATATATTTCATACCCTCCATCATCTACCAACACCTTCTTCGATCCAAATGTTACAAAGAAAGGTAACCACCGCTGTTTCGGTCCATAAGACAAAAGTCCCTCGACTTGCACACCACACTACAACTAAATAATAGAAAAAAAAACGACTTGAATACATCTCTAATGAGGAGCTCGAGATCTTGACAACGGCATGTCATGTTTCATATGCACCAAGCTCCTTCACCAAGATCACATGCACCAAAGCCTCCCAAACCAAAGATCTTCCAAAAACGACGTCTTCAACAAGAAAATGACATATGACGACACTCATCGCCCACCGTGAGGCACAAGGGGGTTTTCACCCGGAGAGATCATCCCAAAGAGACAACGCCTATACGAGGAATGTGGCACCGCATGCCCACGTCTAACAAGATAGCATTGCCAACGCCAAAAGAAAAAGCCATAAGAGCTACGCCAACGATCCGAAAAAGTCGCCGCCCTTTTACCCTCTTATAACTTTTGTCTTGATTTGGCCACCTCTTAACCGTAAAACCCTAGCCCGTTACCACCGCCAATTTTTCAAACCGTGTGTTTCACCTCCCTAAGCCACCACTAAGTGCCATGAATATATTGACTCGCCCAGGACTGAATTACGGCTTACAATGCGTGGATGAGCACAAGACTTCCAACCATGAGGCATACAGGCTTTTAAAGTCTAGTGCCATCGATTTGTTTGCTTATCATGGCCCGGAGTTTCTCGACGCATCTTTCACTAGTTTGGTTTCGAATTTTAGATTTTGGTATGACCAGTTTATAATACCACCGGTCTTATTTTTCCTCCTAGAGGAACGATGGAGAAAACCCTTTGTTTCCATTGTCGCCTGCGCCTGTCCGGGTATAAGATTTATGTTTTTAGATTTATAATAATTTATTTACGAAATATAATTTATATAATGGGAAACGAGGATTTTTTAATAGATGATCAATGATAGTAATGCTTAAGCTAAGACAAAGCCAATATTACACGTAAGGCAGGTATGCTCGTTTCTCGTGACATATACTCCAGGAACATATGTCTTCCTTGCTCGCCGTGCAACAACATTTGCCGTCCGCCGACAGCCGTTTACAATTGGCCACGTCGTTGCCGCCGGCCGGCGAGGAGACGTCTGCTTTCCATCGAACCAAGCCTCCGGCGGAAAGGGTCAAAAGGGAAACAAAGATTTCGCTTTGCAGAGAACAAAGAGTGGACACCTGCGCTGCTGATCTGGCCACTCGCTCGCTACGTCGCTGGATAATAGACTAGCCGTCCCGTCGTCACGGCCCGGCGACCTGGCAAGGAGAACTGCAGCGACAGCGACCGCCGGCTTGTTAACCAGCTGCGACGGCCTTCTTCGTTTCTTTTATAGATAGAAAAAGAAGTAAAGATAAAGGTTAAAGCTTTCTCGTAGCCTCCCCTGGACTGGACAGACCGGCGATTGTCCTGTCGCCGGTGAGCCATTAATTCCGTCGAGCTCTAGACACCTGTCTCTGGCGGCAGTTGGTTTCTTCTTGCTGGTTTTGCCGTTTCTTTTGGTTTTATTGGTAATTCGCGGTCGTGGCGATTTCTTTTGGTATGATTTCGGGGCTTTTAAATAGCACACGCTCAGCTACAGTCGTTCCCCTCCTGGTTTCAAATCTGTTGGAACTTGGGTGAGTTCCGGTCCAGATTAGGGGCAATCGTACTCTCCTGGGGTCAAAATTTGTCGCTTCTTTCTTCGAGTCGTTGTCTCTAAACACACCAAAAAGGAAAAAAAGCACGATTTTTCTCCCAACTTTGAGTAATTTCCAAGTGTTTATTCAAGTTGGAGCTCAGCTCTGTGCTTAGCCGGGACCCTAAACTTGGTGTTTCAGGGAGCCCATCGGAATGGTGGGCGGGAATCTGCTCTCCCGGAGGAAGCGCTCGTGGCGTGCCGATGAGTTCGTGAGCCGGAGCACGCTGCAATTGGTAAGAATCCTTCTCCCTCCTCTTCCTTTAATTGGTTGGGAAACCGCTAGTGTCTGCAGTGCAGACATTGCCTCGCCTATTGGAAAGTGACAAAACTGTGAGTCTGTAATATCTGGCTTGGTACTAAATTTGGCAGCATAGAGGATTTGGTGGATCAAGTTGATTCTAGTGAGCTAGTCTATTTGTGATATCTTATTTCTGGTATCTTGCTGCTTATGGTCACTGTTAGTATTCAGGGTCTTCTGATATTTTTTTTTAACAAAAAGGCTCGGAAGTTGTGGTTGATGAAGATGCTGAGTACGTGTTTAACTGACTGTTGCAGATAAAAATGTTTATTGGCTCACCAAATTAAACTGCACATTGCTTAACCATTTGTATTTGTTCAAAGCATTGGCGGACCCAAGAACAATTTGGGGCCCGGGCAAATTTAGTATGATTAGTATTTTCACTATAGAAAAAATATATTTAAATCCTTCAGATATACTGTATAGGATTAACAACTTTCGTTGCGTATGGAGGAGCCCAGGCGGCTGCCCGGGGTCGCCGAGCGGTGAGTCCGCCTATGGTTGAAAGCAACACAAGATTGTGGAGAAATTTTCCCATTTGATTTGGTTATATTTTGAGTAAAATATATGAGTAGTCCATGGTATGGTGTGGAATTCTGCTGTGACCAGCTTTATCTCTTACTGATCATTGCTTTTGGGAATGCTCAGCTAGACTTTGATGATGGCTCACCACCGGAGCATGCATGGAGAAGGAAACTAAGTAGTCATGCTAATAGATTGAAGGAGTTCAATGTGACATTCAGAGAAGCAATTAGAATGGTATGGAAAAATGCAGCTTTCAGCTTCCCTCGTTAATGGAAGCTGTACCTGTCTTCTCTGTTACTTAAGCCTGCTGAAGTCTTCAAGTGATACATGGAGAGTCAACATTATACATTATGTGTTTCCCCTGATTGTTAGATGAAACTTGGTCTCCGACTTTGGTCATACATTCGGGAAGAAGCTTCTCATGGAAGGGTAATATTTAGATTTCACATTCATATAAGTTACTTGTTCTTTTACAGTTGATCTTTTATTCTCGTAGTTAACTTTTAGCTTGACAACATACCAATTGGCAGAAAGCACCAATCGATCCATTCACTAGAGAGAGCAACAGACCATCAGCCTCACAAGGAGTACCTCTTGGTGGGATGGGGTGTGTGATTATTGGTTAACAACCAGCTGTTGTGTCATTCTGTTTTCATGAACATTTAGTGTGTACATTCATTCCCTTGTGCAGGAGTGGTAGTATTTCAAGGGGCTTTAGAGGAGAATTCAAGCATTGGCAGATAACTCCTGGTTCTTGTGAAGTGTCACCTGTGATGGCCAATCAATTTTCGGTAACTCCGGAACTTTGTCACTCTTCTGCTGTATCTTTAGATTTTTCTAACTAGAGGTTCTTGGTAGAAGCTCAATCAAAATATATATTCTACAATGAAAGCTTGTGAAAACAAGTTCTCAGAAAATATACTATTTTAGCAGAGGGAATGCTCAAACCCAAGTCATTTTGGCTCATTATAGGAAATAGATTTGGTGGACTTTATTCATGCAGAGTGTCCTTTCAGACTTTCTGCAAACAGACTAGCATTCCGCCTTGAAACTTTTGATTAGGTATAGAAAGATGGACTCACCAGACAGTTATTTTGCTTTTTTTTTTTTGCTAATTTTTGAAGCCAAGCTTAATTTTCAACACTTAGCTTGTTTTCACAAGATGCTCCTCCTTGTTCCATTGATATTTTAGTAGAAAGAAGTAGGTGATACTTTTGAAATGAAGCTTTGTGAATAGTGATAATCATTCCTTTAGTTCTCTTCCCATTATCAAATTGCTGATTTGAATCTTCTAGTATTCCTGAAACGATTGGTCACTCCTGCCAACAATGTCATCATACTGCAAGACTGCATATCACTTCTGGATAAAAGTAACCATACTAAGGGCTAGTTTGGTAGAGCTCTTCCTGCTTTAGATGCTCTATGGAAGTGTTTGGTTAACGTCGTGGAACGGTGCAGAATGATCCGGACCTATATCCGAGCCTGAACGGGGCGTTTGGTTTGTCGAGTGGCACCTGTCCGTCATCAGGTCGGCCTCTCACAAGCGTAAAAGCAGCAGCACCTCACTCCTCGAAATCCATCGGACACCGACGTCCATCATCCGATCCGAGCCTAGAGGAGTGATTCCATGTCGGATGACTGATGCGGACGTGACCACTCCACAGACGAAACACACTGTAATTCTCTGTGAGAAGTGATTCTTTGACTGAACTTGATTCCCTATGATTCTCTAGGATAAACTATGTTCATATAGTGATTCTGTGCATGAAGTGAACTGGAAGAAGCTAGTTTTTTCAGCTCTCAGACCCTTAGTTCATTTTAGAGAATCACATCGCAGGATCAGGAAAGAATCACTTCTCAGTAAAAAAACTGTTTAGCAGAGTGTCTCCTGGACTCAGCATGCAAGCTGCTCTGCCAAACTGGACCTAACAGATTAACTGATTATGGATCATTGAAAAGAGACATCACATCACAATTCTGTTTTGTTGAGATCCTTTAAAAATATCAATCAGTTTGAAAAATCTAAGCATTCTCACTTTAATGTCGGGAGTCTTGACTAAGCTTCCTGATGTTACTATTATCTACATGCCTAAGTTGCTGCTTGTATATATAATCTACTGGTGCAGGTTTTTGCTATGAAGTCTTAAGTTTTGACTCTCACAAGCATATTGTGTTTATTCACTATGTTTTTCTTATTATTGCAGATCTTTGTCACTCGGGGAGGAAACAAGAAATACGCTTCAGTTTTGGCTCCGGGTCAACTTGGTGGTTTGAAGTATGATGTTCTTATTTATTCTTCTCATTGCAGGCACCATAATCTTATTTTCCACGTCTACTTAATTTATATTGTCTTATGCTTGGTATTTTCCCCCAAAATAGACATAACTCCGGAATTTTGTCTTCATTTTTCACAACTAAGAATATATGTGCAAGTGATGTATGTACTATTGATTTATCATATTTTTAATCTTCATTAACATTTCTATTTGCAAGAAGGATATGAATTTTTTCTAATTTGCCACCATTGTGTTTTATTTTTCTTAGGGTAAATACATTCAGATTTTCTATGGATTAAAAAGTTTATACTACCTCAAGTCAAACAGTATATGAACAGATTGTTTTCTTGGTCTGAAACGTCATATATTGTTGACTGGACGTACCATTATTCATTACCCTGCATGCTGAGCAGCAATTCTTGAGCTCGCCTTATGCTGCAATGTCTGCTTTACATTTCCACCTGATTAAGCTGTGCCCTGATCCGCATAGTTCCTCTGTCATGTCAACATGTTTGTTCTATACCATGCTTCCATGCCGGTTGCCATGCCACTGCGTTGCCACACAGATGGCTTATTTTGCTGAACTCATATGTGCTGCTTATGGCCAAATTGAGATACAGAAAAATGGCCTCATTAGGACAGTGACCAAGCCTGATTATGCCAGAGCCTTCTAGTACCAGTTCAACCTGAAATTATCCGTTATTCAATTTTCTGGTTCTTAGGAAATCTACTGATGATGGTATATCATCCTGGGACTGGAAATTAAAAGGAGATCGTTCAACATATCATGCTTTGTTTCCTCGAGCATGGACTGTTTATGATGGTAATTATGCTTATTATTTCTGAGAAAAGATTTCTTTTGCTATTAGTTTGAGATCTAATCACCTTCACACTATCACAAAATTTCTACCATCTCTTTTACCACTGCTCCATCTATTTTTGTTTTTTCGTCCATTCCCACTAGGTCAATACCAATCGGGACAAAAATTCAGACACACAGACAAATAGAAAAAATTAAACATTATTGAAAAATTTAAAGATAAAAATAAATCCTGAAACAGACCCAGAACATTCAGTGGTCACTTTTGAAGGATACTTCTAAAGATTTGTAAAATATTCATTTGGGCAAGGATGAAGAATTGCTAACTATTTCAATAAGTAGCACACCATTTAAAATATTGTAAACATGCAATGAGGTTGACATGTTATTATTATTTTGGTTTAAAGGCGAGCCAGATCCTGAACTGAAAGTATCCTGCCGTCAAATATCTCCATTTATTCCCCATGATTACCAAGAGAGCAGTCTTCCTACCTCTGTTTTTGTATATACTGTAAGTCTTCATTTTCTTTTTCAAAGTAAATTTTATGAAAATACAACATTGACTTTATGTTTCCTATGGCTGCGAATCTAAAATCTTTGCTCTAAATAGTCCTATGTATGTATCTCTTCATACCAACTTATTTATCTTTATGGAGCTAGTGAAAGTATCCATAACCCTCTTTAATCACTGAGGCATACTGGCATTGTCACTGAACTGTGACTATTGTTGCATTATCATGATTGTTGTTAGACTTAGACATGCTGATAGCACAGTGATTGAGCACATGAGGTGCGGAGCTCTCCACCAGGGTTTGATCCCTGGTGCTGCATGGTTGTGTGCCCACCTCCCTGGTTGAAACAACGCAGATGGTTCTGCGGCCGCCAAAGAAGCGTGCACGCGTGAGGTTCCTGCCTGTTTGCCAGGTTCGGTGGGCCTGTTCTTAAGACTAAAGTCAAGGGGACATCTCTCCCCTTGATCAAGTATTTTTTAATATTAATTGTAGTTCACCTTTTTTTTTATTGAGCACGTAGGAGAGTTGTGTTATCATTATATTGAGAAGAAAGGGTTTTATAACCCGTACACTCACAGTTTAACAAAGAAACAAACATGACCTTGAGCTACAAACAGCAGCCTCCAAGATCTAGCCTCCAGTTCAAGCAAGGACACCATTCTTACTTTTATTACTGATATTTTGCAGCTAGTGAATACTGGAAAGGAAAGGGCAAAAGTTAGCCTATTGATGACTTGGGCGGTACTAGCTATACTACTTTTCCTTGGGTGTTTGCACCAAATTTGTATTTTATGTTATATTGGATCTGATCATGTTCTATTCTTGATGCTATACTAGAATTCTATAGGCGGACTTTCACATCATTCTGGGGGTCACGTAAATGAGCCATTCATGTTAGTATGATGTCAGAAAAGCTTAATATGTTCTCTATTGCCAGTATTCCATGGAGTGAAATGATTTGTGTTCTGTTTAACATGCAGAGGGAAAAATGGAGTTTCTGGTGTTCTTCTACATCACAAGCAAGTGAACAACTGATCACTCTTTTTCTATTCCTATTTTGGCGGACTTCCTTGGATATTTTAGATTAGTCCAATCCTGAAACTAAGCACTTTTAGCTGATCTAAAGTCATCCATACTCTCTGACTAAAAACGGAAGAAACTATGGCTTAATACATGTGTTTTCTGCATATATTTTTCCAACATGATTTTTTTGTTACTTAAAGATTGGCATTGATTCTCTATTAATAACATCGCAGGACAGCCAATAATAATCCTCCTGTAACATTTGCAATTGCGGCATGTGAAAATCAAAATGTAAATGTCACAGTTTTGCCTGTTTTTGGTCTTTCTGGAGAAAGTTCTGTTACTGCTAGGGGAATGTGGGGCACAATGGTTCAGGTGATACTTTACTTTTTTCGTTTCCTTGTTTTTCCCTGCTTGCAATTCTCAGTTTTAGATGAGATTATTATTGTATTCTAGAAGGCTAACCTTCTGTGGAACTGTTTTGAAATAACCAAATGTTTGCGATTTTGATGACTGAGGGTGCATATCATACCATCTGATTGTTTAATTGTTTAAAGGATGGTTCCTTTGACCGAGATAATTTCAATGCTGGTCCCAGCATGCCTTCTTTGCCGGGCGATACAGTTTGTGCAGCAGTTTCTGCTTCCACCTGGGTTGAACCACATGGAAGATGTACAGTTGTATTTGCATTGGCTTGGTCTTCTCCTAAGGTTAAATTTAAAAAGGAGAGTACATACTACAGGTAAGTTCTTTATTCCCAACTCTGGTGACAATTGTTAATCATGACGCATATCGACACAACTCAGAGCACTTGTTTAAAACACTTTATGATTCCTTTCATTGAACCTTGAAGTTGTTGGACAACGCAAATGGGAATAGTCTTTGCACTCTGTTAATTTTTTTCCTCCATTTGCCATTCAGCCTTTACTATGCAGTATGTAGACTCTAAATAGTAAACAGTCTGTTAATCAGCTTATCTTTTGACAAGAGCTAAACATTGATAATACTTCTGGATTCCTAGCTTTTGGCTACTTTAATGTAGTGATGTGGTTTGTATTATTGATAGCAAAACTCTTGGATTCCTAGATTTTGGCTACTTTAATAAGATTTTGTTCACGCTGTGCTAACAGGAGATATACAAAGTTCTATGGAACTTCTCCAAGATCAGCCGTCAATTTGGTAGAGGACGCTTTGATGAGTATGTTTCCTGTAAACATATATTACACAGCATATACTTTTGTTCCCAAGTCATGTCAATAATTTAACATAGCTTTTTAGCTTTCCTCTCATATTTGAATATTCTGGTTTGATTCATTCATTAATTCTACTTCTTGCTTTAATTTGTTGTGTATTTGTTCTCTACTAGTTATTTTCTGATTCGAGAAAATTTGCTTATTAATGTGATTTCAGAGTATAAGCATTGGGAAGAAGCGATTGATAAGTGGCAGACCCCGATTCTCCGAGATGAGAGTCTTCCAGAATGGTACATGCTTGTGCTGTGCATGACTTACACTGGTTTGATTGCTTGACATATTTGTACTTCGTGATTATCAATTATGTCAAATTCATCTTGTACTTTATATTTTCTGTAGAGACCATACGATTTGTTTGGTATTATTATGTTTTGATCTGCATTGTAAGATGTCTGTACTTTATCATCTTTAACTCTTGCAGGTACAAGATTACGCTCTTTAATGAGCTGTACTTCCTAGTTGCTGGTGGAACCATTTGGATTGGTACTAATCTCTGCATATTGTTTCAGTTTTCCCTTCCAATTTCTCCTATTCGCCATATTTAGGTTTGCAAGTAACACAATGAGCTTGATTGACATTGGTATACACATTACTGGATTTTGGCAATAATTAACCTATATTTTCTGAGAAAACATTCTCCGTTTACCTTCTGTTTGAGTGGTGTCTTTTGGACAACAGTATAAAATTAATAGGCAATATGCGAATTGCGTTTTATTCATTGATCCATGTTCACCAAAAAAAAATTCTGTAACAATGAAAGCATTGCTTGCAAATTTTGTGTTCAAGTTGTGCGTGTTAGTTGATATGTATTCGTTTTTAAAGATCAAGGTGCTTTTGAACAAACAAATGAAGAACATAATAGAGATTGATCCAAGAGCTCAATGAGCATACAAGCCCTATTGTTCTGATATTTTGGACGGTCAATTTTTGGTCTGATTATATCTTCTCTTAGAAGGTGATAATATAAAAAAATATTATTGTTTTACATATTCATTTTTTGCAACTACTAATATTATGGTCTTCTTTTTACAAATTTTGGTATCTGTATTTGTTACTCAGAGATGGTGAATCATTTTTTTTCTGTACTGGACAGATAGTGAATCTTTGGTATCTGATGCTGATAACAAGTCGAATGCAAGTCCCCTAGAAGACAGTAATTTGCCAATTCATGATAGCACATGCAACTCTACTGTTCCTCTCATCGGTTTTAACCCACATGAGATCGATGACAAAGAAAATGTTGGGAAGTTTTTGTACCTTGAAGGAATAGAATACTTCATGTGGTGCACCTACGATGTACATTTCTATGCCTCCTTTGCTCTTTTGGATCTGTTTCCTAAGATTGAATTGAGCATTCAACGTGATTTTGCTAGAGCTGTTTTGCGGGAAGATAACAGAAGAGTCAGATTTCTTGCTGATGGTACCTGGGGTATTCGTAAAGTAATCGGTGCTGTCGCCCATGATCTTGGAGCACATGATCCTTGGCATGAATTGAATGCTTACAACATACATGACACAAGCAGATGGAAAGATCTTAATCCCAAGTTCGTGCTTCAGATTTACAGGGATTTTGCTGCAACAGGTGATAAGTCATTTGGCAAGGATGTCTGGCCTGCAGTCTGTACTGCTATGGAATACATGGAACAATTCGATCGTGATGGTGATGGTATGATTGAAAATGATGGATTTCCTGATCAAACTTACGATGCTTGGACAGTTCAAGGAGTAAGTGCGTATTGTGGTTGCCTCTGGCTTGCTGCCCTTCAAGCTGCAGCGGCACTGGCCCGAAGCCTTGGGCATGATGATTATGCTGAGAGGTGCATGACAAGATTTGTAAAAGCTAAATCTGTATTTGAAGCCAGGTTATGGAATGGTTCATACTTCAACTATGACAGTGGTACAAGTTACAGTAGCCGTTCCATCCAGGCAGATCAGCTGGCTGGACAATGGTATACTGCATCGTCAGGTTTGCCTCCTCTATTTGATGAGGATAGGATAAAATGCACGCTTCAGAAAATATTTGACTATAATGTGATGAGGGTGAAAGGAGGACGTATGGGAGCCGTGAATGGTATGCATCCAAATGGGAAGGTAGATGAAACCTGTATGCAGTCAAGAGAAATCTGGACAGGAGTAACATATAGTTTAGCCGCAACGATGCTGCTCCATGGAATGGAGCATCAGGCCTTCACTACTGCAGAAGGCATTTATATCGCAGGATGGTCTGAAGAGGGCTATGGGTAATGCTTCTTTTCCCAATACGCCCTCAGTCTAAAAAAAGTACAATTCTAGGATTGGCTGAAGTCAAATTTTCTAAGTTTAACTAGGTTTATTGGAAATAGTATCAACATTAATTAATGTCTCCAAATAACTTTAATATGAAAAACATATATGATATATTGTTCTATGACTGATTGAATTTGGTAAAGGCTAGAATTGCATTTTTGGGTGGAGCGAGTACATGAGATGTACAATACTGTGAATGGATTCTCACATAGTTCCTTAGATATGCAAATGTCAAGTAATGTGCGACATAGTCAAAGGGTTTTGGTGTCATTGTGCATTCTCCTTTGGTATATGATGTTCGAGAGTCACTATATAAAGCCTATTTTTGTTTCTTCAAATAGCTGTTTAAATCTCAAAATCATAGCTTCCCTCCAGTCCTTAAGTATAACTGCTAAAGCCTAAAGGTCACAGTAATCTCCTGTTTGTTCTTGGCAATAGATTTAGTTCTTTTATGGGTACCGCACTTTCTTGGATTTGGTATAGTCGTCAGTCTATCTTGTAACAGAAATGGAGCCACTTCATTCGATCTATTCTGCTAATAATTAATAATCAGTTTCCCTGAAACAAATTCAGGTACTGGTTCCAAACTCCAGAAGCATGGACAATTGACGGTCACTACAGGTCACTGATATATATGCGCCCCCTTGCAATCTGGGCAATGCAGTGGGCCTTGTCACCTCCAAGGTCGATACTGGAGGCTCCGAAGGTAAATACAATGGACAGAGCTCACATTTCTCCAGGCACGTTCCAGTTTCTCCAGGATAGCGTTAGAAAGATGACACCCAAGAACGGTTGTTTTGGAAGCACTGTAATTAACTGGGATTGTTGATGTGACGTTAGCACTTGTATCCAATGTGTGTTTAGGGAGCACCTCATTTAGCAAAATGTTGAGTGTGGAATGGGTGCCATATTCTGTTCAGGCTTTGCTGTTATGTGGTGTACCTCTGACAGTGAGCCAGACTTTGTACATTGTTGTACAGAAAACGTACATAACGCTGTGTTACCCTAATATTCGTGACAATGTTGTTACACAAAACTGTACAGTTAATTGTTCATATAGTATTTTGAGTACTTTTTGTGGGCTTCCATAATGCTAACATTCCAACATTATTCTCAAAATGTGAACAACTTTAGAAAAACATGAAACACATTTTGAATTTTTTGAACTTTTCTTTCAAAATGTTGAAAGTTGAGCGCACAGAATCATATATAAATAGTTAATAGGACTCGTTTGAATCCCAATCCCAATTACTAAAAGTTAGTTAGCTAACTACTTCCTAATAGGTGGTCCGATAGTTGGCTACAGGTGTATATGAACAAATGCCTCCTGATTTAATAGTATTGTGTGAGAAAAAATAAGCCGAAATAAGCCATGAGAAGGGCAGCCGAGCAGACTTAGCATCTCCTCATCTACTATGTTCGGCCCTTTTTTTTTGCCAACAAAACAACTTTTCATTGATAATTAACAGCCTGTTAGAACCATTACATCATGAATGCCTACAAAGCGGAGTGCGTCCAACAGCGGCCACCCTTGAACACGAGTCGGATTCATACATACTCCGGAGAACTCCATTTGGTTTTCCTGCAAAGCTAAAGACCTTTGTCTAGCTAAGGAGTGTGCTAACTGATTGTTCTCCCTCTGTATCCTGTGCACCTTTGAGCTTGTACCTATCATGAGAGAGTGTACCCCTTGGGTATAAGGTTTACTCCACCAATCCGGAGGATTGGAGTGGTCTTCTGCATTGATTTAGTCAACTAGGAGTTTGTTGTCAACAAGAAGGTTTGCATCTGCAATGTTCATACTATTAAGGATGGAGACCGCTAACGCAAGACCTGCTGACTCCGCCATGATGACCGAGGAAGCCTCCTGCATTGCTGCCTTGATGAACATGCTGAGGGGAGGAACGACATCTGTGTTGACAATGAAAATGCCAAGTCCTGCTTGCCTTGGGCCTATTGCATTGATGCCTGGGGAGATAAAGGCATCCGAATAACACCTCACACCCTGCAAGGAAGATGGGAGTGCAACAAAGTACCTGTCCTGCCGCTGGGCCATGGTGCAAGAGCTGTTGTGGGACGGAGCAGGGTGCCGATGATGGTCTCTTTCTAGAGCTCCAGGTGTACCAACATGCAAAGAATTACCTCCCAGGCTTTGACCTTGATTAGTTTTTGTTCGGTTGTTGTGGCAGTGCTGTGTATGGTGGAGGGTGCCCTCTTGGTGGTTGGGCAGAGGTGGATACACCGTTGTTTGATTCAAGACCACAACTTGCCATGTCGCAAGTTAGGCGTGCCATAGTTTCTTGGACGTGTGTTCGGTTCACTATGACATGGCACACTTTCTTAGACTATCCGCACTCACCATCCTTTAAATACATCCTCTATCTGCCCTAATCAATAAGATTCTCTCCTCTATACCACTTTCTCCCGCACTCATCATCCTTTAAATGTTTCCTCTATCCGTCCTAATCATCAATAAAGTGGAACCCACGTGTCAAAATTGTTCCTTTTCCCTCCCTTCCCATTCTCTCTCTGTCAAAATTTATCCTTGATCAGCAGCTGCCTTCAACAAAGGTTACTAACACAGAGAACTGGACCTGAAGTCCGTGATTTTTAATCTTCATATAACTCATTTCCACGAAGGCATGCAGCACACTTGTCAAATTCTACTAGGAGTTCTGAAATGGAGAGCTTTCGACGGAAAGTTCTTTTAAACACATTATTCATACCTTCACTCCTTTGAGTGGATGTTATGTCTGCACAAAACGAATCACGGCGGTAGACGGTGGCCCATTTCTCACGTAGTGCATACAAATTTTGCATCCATGAATTATCACGAAGTCCATAAGTACCCAGTAACTTCTGCCACCTCTTATTAAATTGTTCTATTGATCTCTCTTCATATACACAGTACTTGAAGTCTTCTAGAAAGTTCTCATTATCAGATATTACTTGGCTAGGTGTCTTGCAGCATTGTGGTATTTTGCCATAGGCAAAGGCGATGTCTTGAGTTTGGAAAAACAATCTTAATTGCCTTTTCCATTGCAGCACATTGATCTGTGAAAATGGTGACTGGTTGCTTCGCAGACATTGCTTTCAAAATATTACTGAATACCCAAACAAATGAATCAGCACTTTCATTGAATCATAGTGCAGCTCCAAAAAAATGGTTTGTCTATGGTGATTTGTTCCAAGAAAAGGAGCAAAAGGCATTTCAGGTTTATTTGTATGAAATGTAGTGTCAACACATATGACATCCCCAAAGCAAGCATAATCTGCAATGGCCTGACCATCAGCCCAAAAGAAGTTACATATTCGGCCATCCTCTTTGTCTAATTGCATAGCATAATAGAAAGAAGGATCTTGAACTTGTTTGTTCTCTAAATATTCCAATAAGGTTTTTGTGTCTTGGGCTTCTAAGTACCTTTTACGCTCACATCCAATGAAATTACTGCTTCTAAGTACCTTGTATGCTCACGTCCAATGAAATTACTACAGTCCATTTTCAAGAACCGCACATTCTCAGCTCCACCTGACCATCGCTGAAAAAAAATCATATATTTCAGTTGGCCTAACACCAGCTTGCCGAATTTTGCTAATGAGAAACTCATTTGCTTTTGTCATGCGCCGCTGTAACCTAAGCATGTGTGCCTTGTTAGGGCTTACAAAGCCATGATTGTGAGCGAGCACTACTTTTTGCACAGTCCAGATTTCTTCTCGTGAAACATAGAATTGAACACAAGCATTGCAACATGTTCTTGTTGAAGCACGTTCTTGCTTTGGTTGGTATTCTTGATTAGTGTTCTTGTGACCTTCATTACTGCAAACAAAGTACTTCGAAGATAATGTGCCATCTGCTCTATGTTTAGTGTGACACTTCCTGACACTAAACTCAACTTTTCCAGCATATGCATTATAAAATGTGTATGCATCATCCTCTGAAATAAAGGTCATGCCAACCTTTGGCACAAATTCAGTTGCGAGAGTTTGGTCATTAGCCTACACCAAAACCATATACTCCATATCAATTACTGATACTGGGATCACCCTTCGTAGCAAAGTTCGCATGGATTACTTCTTTTTAGAAATAATCTCACTCACCTCCAAATCTGCTGCACCATTTTCTTCAGATTTGTCATGGTCAGAGTTAACATCTCCATCACCATCCTCAAAGTTGCGGCAAGAGCCTGTTCCCCCATCACCATGAATCTGCAGCATGTATAGGGGCAAACGACAACCTATCAAGATTAACAAGCAGGAGTTGTAGAAGCTACTGCTCGCCTACAATTATTCGGTTCCTTGGATAGCATCCTAGCCTCTTGGAGTAGCAACTTACTCATAAATTACTTTTCGTAGAAATATGAATCACTAACCTCTGGATCTGCTGAAGCAATTTCTTCAGATTTCTCATCATTGTAGTTGAAACATCCACCAACATCCTTAGTTGGCTGCAACATCCACAGCCGAAATCTGGTTCAATCCATTACCCAATCGAGATAGCCTTGAGAACGAGGGGCTTGGGCGTCGTAGCGGCCTCCCATGGCTTCGGCTGCAAGGAAGGCTTGGGTCGCGGCGCTCCGATAGCTTTGAATGCAAGGAATTCGAGTTAACATGCCTAACGGTGGAGATGGGAAACAGTAAAGGGAATTCACGTGCTCTGAGATTGGTGAGATACACCTGTCATTTGGGGAGCAGGGTCCTCCAAGATCTAGAAAGGACTGGGTACGTCCTATACAATTTGCCTCCGAGAGAAGGAGCGATGAATCTACAAGGCGCTCCCTAAATAACAGAAAAACTTATTATTTCTTTATGATGTCAGCTTCGGGGAGATCATAAGGTCCCCAATTGCATTTCCATTCCATACCCGCGGGCTAGCTTGTTTAGTGGAAGGCATAGACCTTATACACAGTGGCGGAGCCACCGGCATGGCGAGCTATGGCGGCCGCCACACCTGGTCGCCAGCGAACACTTGCATATTTGATGACTATATATAAGTTAATGCATTTTAGCATCATTTTTATTATATATATGTGTTTTCTCATATAAATTTGTACTTAGTAGTATTAAGTTCACCATTGGTAGATTTTTATCCTGGCTTTCTGCTTATACAGTTTACAAATCGGGTTGGTTAATTATAAAGGAGGATTACATTAATCGGCGAACGATGATCTCCAATAGTTGCTCAAAAAAAAAAAAAAAAAAAAACTTATCTGTTTATCCGGCTTTGCAACCATTGGTCAATGCAGTGTACATTGTTTGGGAAGAAAGAGTGAGGTACTGATTTTTTTATTTGAAGAGTCATGAATGGCTCCGATGTCTTTTTATTTCCACGTTGCAGCTGTTCTAGAGTGATGCCTCATTTCCGTCCTCATTTTCACCGTGATGTATGCTTTTTTCAGAGCACCACTTGCACGCCGTGGAAGGCCTTATATTCTCTCTATACATGACGACATCTGAGCACAAGTCGTTTTCGGTGCCATATTATCTATTAGGATTATATTAGTTTAACTATGGTGTGCGTCGTCTAATGCACACATTCTGTAGTTGTTTCTCATATTGACTCCATTTGTTGGACAAACTGCAAGTCTGCAAGTACATGCCAATATTTCATTGTTTGGTCCGTCATAGGCACAAATTGCTTCAGTTGGATTTCCACATCAGCTATTCGAAACACTCAACTGAGCGTTGGTATTCACGTCCTTATTTTGACGCCTTCACACTCACACACACTCACCATATTATATATATATAGTTTCTTGGAGAGCTTATCCACCCATCCAAATAATTGGCTCTTGATCACCACTGACGATGAAAGGCACCAACGAGGATGACAACAAGACATTGTGATCCAAGTCCAAGTATATATAGTATACCAATACCAATGCCCTTGTTGTGAAGACATACCAAGTAGGAGTATATAGCAACAAACAAGCAGCTCCTGTGGTCAGTAAAACCATGGAAGGCCCAGAACACATGGAAGATGTAGACTTGGAGGAGCAGCCGCTGCAACATTCCCCACCGCCGTCTCCGCGGCCGCCACTCTGCAAATCGTCTAGGAAGCCTGGCGCCGGCGGCAGCCGCTTGCTCGTCACGCCTGCGCGCGCGCTTTCGCTGGTGGTGCTCGTGGTCGGCCTCCTCTTCTCCGTGCACCTCCTGGTCCACGACGTGAGGACGCTGGTGCTCCTCGCGGCCGAGTGGTTGTGCATCTTCTTCGTCATGTCGTGTGTGGCGGCCTGCGAGAGGGGCGTCGACAACGACGACGCCGGTGGCTCCAAGAGCGGGCTGGCCACCGTCGCGGAGGTGGCTGTGTGGTCGTTTGCTATGGCGCTCACGGTGACCATGACGTTCTGGGTGGCAGCTGGCCTGCCTCTGCCGGCCGTGGCGGTTCTCTACTTGCTATCGCTGCTCGCTGTGTCAGCATGTTTTGCGGTTCTTCTGAATTAATTCTTGATTAGCTAGTACTGTATGCACTGAAAATGTCAGATGAGATTCGTGGTTCTTGATGATGCTGCCCCGGTCTTGACGATGTACATACATGCATTATGTCACATAGTAAATGGGCAAATATGGACGACTCCGCCTTAATCCACGCTAGATCCTTAGGTTCTGAAGGATGTTTAACTTTTACTTACTTTCTTGGCATGTTCTTTTTGTTGTTTCTAGAAATGGCTGTAAAAACTAATGGATAACTAAAATATACTAGTGTACCTTCCGGCCAAACAGGATTGACGACACTACTAAAGAAAAGATTTTGCAAGACACAAGCCAAATCTTAACTGTGGCGGATTATGTCACATAGTAAATGGGTAAATATGGACTCCTCCACCTTAATCCACGCTAGATCCTTAGGTTCTGAATGATGTTTAACTTTTACTTACTTTCTTGGCATGTTCTTTCTGTTTTTTTAGGAATGGCTGTAAAAACTAATGCATAACTAAAATATACTAGTGTACCTTCCGGCCAAATAGGATTGATGACACTACTATAAAAAAAGATTTTACAAGACACGGGCCAAATCTTAACCGTGGCGGGCGCACGGTTTGCCCGCCACGGTTATTGGTTGGTCGGTCTCCTAGGCGCCCGCCATAAAGAGCCCGCCTCTTGCAACCATGGCGTTGCACTTGCTCGCCACTGAAAACAAAAAACGCCCTCCACCGTTAAGAATTCGTAGTAGCTAGTGTGAGATGACGGCAAGCGCCTAAGCGCCTTCAGCTTCAAATACTCTATTTGCCTTGCTGCTGGTGTTGTGGGTGAACTCCAATAATTAATGGCGTCGCCGTCGTGCTTCATGTGACCGTGGCACCTCCTCCGCACAAGTATTGCAACATTCAACACCATGATCAAGTGCATAAGGGAATGGAATATTGAAGATAAACTATTTTTGTCATGACTCCTCGCATAATGCAAACAACAATATGGTGCAATGATGAAATTGTTGAAGACCATTTTGTTGACTAAGAAGGTTCTTCTTTTGTGTGGTAGATTCATTGTGCATTCAAGACCCATATTACATACTTGTTTATACCTTCATTGCAGGAGTTGGATAATGATGATGTTGTTTGCATATTTCTGAAGGTTTTCCATGAAGCCTCTAATATGATAACAGACACAAAATACCTTACTTATTATTGCTAACTTAAAAGTGAATTTGACCTTGGAGCAACAACCTTTATGAAGTGGAATCTGATATGCACCCTCTGCTCAAATGCATGAAGAAAAAAATTGGAAGGTATCATGGATGGATCTATGCATTCCTATGATTTTAGACCCCCAATTCAAGTAGCATCATCCCTTACTAATCATCCATGTTGAATTCTAGGCCAAATCATCCATGTAGCATCATTCCTTAACAACATCAGACTTTGATTTGGCCTAGAATTAAGGGATGATCACTACTACAGATTCTTTCATCACTACCGCCGGCACCGATGCTACATGGATGATTAATAAAATAAAAAAGTTCTTATTAATGGAATATCTCAAATTGAATGACAATGCTGTAGATCCTATGTCATAAGAAGGTGATGTTGGAATATAAGTGTAAGTGACTATGATGCTTTGGCAAGTTGGGACCAATTACGTTACTCTTAGTGCTCGGTCTACCAACGAGGTACCATTAGAACTGGAGACATACTTGTCAAAGATTTGTCATGCTAAATTAAACTTGGTCAAACAGAACCGATTATAGAATAACTCACGAGAACACATATGGAGTGTTTCTGTGCTAGCTGGAGATACCTGCATGCAGTGAACAATTGAACATTATATTCTCTCACATCTAAACAAGTTGCTTTCCATGCCATATTATATATACCTGACATCCTGTTTTCGCCCCTCCTCCCGGACTCTAGAGAGTCCTAGAAAGGATTTTGTCATCCTAAATTAAACTTGGTCAAACTGAACTTGATTATAAATAACTCAAGAGAACACAAATGTAGTGTGTATGTGCTGGCCGGAGAGATAGATATTATATATATATATTTATTTATATATATATATATATATATATATATATATATATATATATATATATATATATATATATATATATATATATATATATATATATATATATATATATATATATATATATAGAACTACAGTCCATAGCTAGCTATAGAATATTATATTTTGTAGCCAAGCCCGTCCGACCGAGCCAAAATCATCCGGCCGCATGCGCACGTCTCCCGCACGGTCCTATCCGGTCCCTCGGTCCAGTAATAGGCACGCTAATTTCTCCGGTCCACACAATCCAGAAATCACGCTAGTTTCTCTCCCCTCCCCGACACCTCGCCCACGCGATCGACGCCGACGCCGCTCGCTTTCCCACCAACCCCTCCCGAATCGATGCTGATGCGGGGCGCGCCGCTGCCCCGGCGGCCACCTCTCCCCGACGCAGAGGTGCCTCCTTCACCTTCTCTGGGCGGTGGTGAATCCTCACCTTCCAGGCTCAGCCGCGGCCTTTCCACCATCCTGGCGGCAATGGTGGCCGGCCCTTCACCTCGCGCAGATCGAGCGCGGCGGTAATGGCGGTCCCTGGATGCGCGACGCTTCCCATCGCCAGCCAGCAGTGGTGACGCTGTCCACTCCTTCCCTGGCTACCAACGACGGCACGGTGTGGCCCGGTTCCTTCCCCTCGTGGTCCGCTGGCCTTGCGACTCGCCCCTTGCATATGGCCCTCATGACGGTGCTGTTCATCTGGAGGCAGCGGCCCGGCACCGGATCTCCGGCGGTCACAGTATCTCAAGGTGAGCCCGTAGAATAATTTGCTTTTGGTCTGTACAAGAGTCTCGCTATACAGTTTGATTCATAATTTTCGGGACGGATTGAGGACTTCTGTTGCGAACCTCAATGATGGGAGCAAAGAGATTATAATCGCCGTCCTGTTTTTTTTTTCAATGATATATCCATGTATATTACGTGGCTTGCTTACTGCTTGTGCTAAAATTATGGTAAATTCATACCATTTATCTAGTGTATTCTACACAACACTATCGTAAGTATATCCTTCGCATTCATATATTGAGATTGGTTCCCGATTTCCCAAAAGGAGCAGTGAGGTATTTCTTAGTTAAGTACTGACTATATCTCCATCATGTGCTTGAATTCATCTCTTACCCAATATACCCAAATTGTACCACCTACGCTGTCGAACCTTTCAATTATCGTAACCATGTAAAGTTGTTCTGTTATTATGGTAACCAGTTTCTGAAAATAACTTGACATCAGTTTTGATAAGTCCCCATTCTAATTATCAGTCTCATCCAAACTTCGGCAACTATTTCATGGTAAATTTGACTCTTCATTCTAGTAACTATGTCAAAAATAGTTTGGTTCAAATTTCCGTAACTATTACATAGTAAAATATTATGAATTATCGTAAAATGTCATGGTAAATTCGACTTGCTGTTTTAGTAATTGGCTCCTTCAGAAACAACTAGTATAGATACAAAATTGTGGTAACTCCACATCCTAATTGGTCAGCTTGATTAATCCAGATTACTAAACCATTAGAAACAACTAGGTGCAAAATTGTGGTGGTTCCACATCCTAATTGGCCAGCTATACATGAGTACTAAACTGAACTTTTGTTCCATATGCCTCTGCTTGATTTGGGAAACTAGCCAGCTATCATAAGGTGTAACAAGTGATAATACCCAATGTTTTTATACTAAACTGAACTTTTGTTCCATATGCATGCTGAAGATTTATTGTTTACTGTAAATTTTTATACATTTTATAGTAATTTGATTGTATCATTTTGCTAAATTGGCAATGTAGTAACTTGATTGTGTCATGTCGAATTATCTTAACTATTGTTACCATGGTAAGATGGTCTTGATGTTTCTCACACTAAGAATTCACTCCCAGGCCATGTTGCTGCATGTTCGGCTCTCGCTCCCCGTGCCCATCATGGAAAGGAAGGAGCCTGAATGAGTAGGCGTTTGAAGGGTTAGTTTTATTCTGTTAATTGGAGGATGCAAGCTAGTTCGCTGATTCTGGTAATTACAAGATGCAAGCTAGTTCGTTCATTCTAATTGTGTCCCATTACTGATCAATCTCGAGCCACCTTATTCACATTGTTCCTGTTAAAGCATCATATATTTACAATTGTGCATATCTTTGATTTCAGGCAATGTGACTTCTCGACAGTAGCTGGTTACTTAGAGCTGCTAACAGACATGACCTATTTGATCTCAGTTTGATCACTAGGATGCACGTGTTGGAGTTGTGCCAGATAGAGAATGTTCAAGAAAAGCAACAAAATTTAGATCATGCAATGTTCAGTTATCTTTTGAGATGACGTGTGTAGTTTCATATTTGTATTTTCTATTAATGAATTATCGTGACCAACCATACAACTTGTTCCCCATTGTATTGTCTAAAAGACCATGAATCCAAATTATAGTAACTCTGCCCTAGTTACCGTCACAAGAACTGATTTTTTTTTTTTTTTTTGGAAAGGACAAGCAACTGAAATTCCAGTAACAAATATTAGCAAATTCCAGTAACTCTGCTTTTTAGTTACCATTTAATTGATATATATTGTAGGAAGTCACTAAGAAAAAGCTCTAGTAAATAGATTACGTACATGGGCTGAAAGATTATATTGTAGTTAATATAATAATATCGTAACTAGAAAGGCAGATTCTATTAAAATAATTACAAATCTAGTAAATACATTCAACGCCTCCTGTTACACAGTATACTAGAAAAATAAAGTTCCTAGATCCATATGGTGACAACCGTGAAGCACGGAGGCCGATTACTTTTTTTCAATTTCCATTAAAAAACAATGCAATTACTTCCGGCCAGCTCTTCCATTATTAGCTTGGCTGGCATGCACGGTGAATCAGCGTCACTTGATTACGGGAACCCACCAGTGCTGGTTCGGGTGCGAGCCTGGTTCAGGTGCGAGTGGTGCAGTCGGACGGCTTGGCTACAGAATATCTGATTTTGTAGCTAGCTACAAACTATACTCTCCCTATATAGAGTATACTCTGTAGCTAGCTACAGAATTTGATATTCTGTAGCCAGGCCGGTGGACCGCACCACCCATGAGGTCATGAGCAACCGACCGCACCACCCTGTGTTGATTGAATCGTTGTCATTTACTGCAATGCATGCAGCCATGCACAGCAACCTTGCTAGACATTTATTAATCAGAGCGCCTGATCAGCACCGCTAGTTACGTTGATTTGGGAAATTTGGAATCCAGCGCCTTGCATGCAAGCAGCACGTGAGTTACTATAATTAGCACGTTATGCATGCAAGCGCAAAATCACCTTGTTACGATAATTAGCACATATAGTTTGGTTACTATAATTAGCACACAAATAATTAGCACCATGTGCTAATATTTACGTGACTTTTGAACTATGAATTTTACGAGAATTTCGTACTGTGAATGTTTATGAGACTTTTATAAAAATATATTTTTATATTGTAATATTTACAATAATTTTGTACCATGATGTTTACGGTAATTTTTATTGTAAATGCTTACTAGAATTTTATACTATGAAGATCTCGTACTATGAAATTTACGAGAATTTTATAATCTCTCACAATTGCTCAGTCAGCCACACGGGCATGTTTCTTTTTGATTATAATTTACTCATGATCTTATATATAGAGTGATTGTAAATGTTAGTTTGCCGAAACATATCCATATATCCATCAATTGAACGCCTATGGAAAATATCATACTAAAATCAATTGTGTAAAGGGTATTAAAACTTCTATGTGGTCCGATTTGCATACAAGAATTTGCACTAATAAGAAGCATTTACAAGAATTTGCACTAATAATATTAACGAGCAAGAACACTAAGAAATATATTTACGAGAATCTGTACCAAGAAATATTTACGAGAATGTGCACTATAAGAAATATATATTTACGAGAATCTGCACCAAGAAATATTTACGAGAATCTGCACTAAAAAATATTTACCAGAATTTATACTATAAGAAACACTGATCCATGTGAAGTACGAACAATTGTTTGTAGCACAGAACCTATACATATCTATGATAAAAGAAAAGGTACGATCACGGATTTTGCTCGGTAATTTCCCACAAGGCATCATCATCACCGCACGTACATCATCTATTCTGAAATAGTAAAAAATATATTAGTACAGTAACATGATCACTCAAAAAGCAACAATTTCTAGTACAATATAGAATCAGGATGTATTGAGGAGAGTTTGCCACGTACGTATATGGTAGGTGCATGAGGAACATTGACATGGGTACGATGGGAGCCTCTCGAATCGGGGGATGGCCAATAATAAGAAAATATACAGTTTAATACTTACGGATACTGCCATGGACGTGGACTAATCTACAACGAAACACTAGCTAGGTCAAGTCAAAAATCGATTCGCCTCAAAACATACCGAGAGATGAGTAGCAGCGGCCGCTGCTGGTTACGTCGTCGTGGGGAGAAGCAGTCGCAGCTGCCATCGAGGTGGGTCTCGAGCCCCGTCCGCTTGGGTCGATCCAGGCGGCGACACACCTCATCCGCGTGGGGGTGCTCGGTGGAGGAGCAGTCGTGGCCGCCGGATACACATCATGGGGGAGAAACAGCCGCTGCCAACATATGAGAGCGAGGCAGTCCGCGTCACCACCGGGGATCCCCGTGCACGTGGATGGAGGCACGCCGACGCCAGACCGAATCCACGCGAGATGAGGGTGCGCGGAGGAGGAGCTGCGGCGGCCACCGGTTGTGCCGCCGTGGGTGGAGAAGCGGCCGTGTTCGGTGTCCTTCGGTGCGGAAGCGACCCAGTATGTACACGCTACTCATCTGACCGCCGGGGATCTCTGGATTGAGTCTGAGCGTACGTAATTCAGGGGCAGGAGGCGGGCATCATGGAAATTAATACACGCGCTCTGAATCACTGCATGCATGCGTGTATTAATTTCAGTATTGGGGGGGACCGCATGCAACCGAGTAAACCCAATGCATGACGTGAGGACCGGTGCGCTGCTCTCGTGAGTTTTTGATCTGGCTACAGAATAATATCTGATTCCGTAGCTAGCTACAACTTAATAGGTATATATATATATATATATATATATATATATACACACACACCTGCATGCAGTGACAGTGAACATTAATTATATTCTCTTCGTCCATGACATCTGAACAAAGTCGCTTTCCATGTTATATATTGTTATATTAGTTAACTATATACATGTGTGCGTACTATATTGCACATTCTCTTGTACTTTCTCTTATTGACTCCATTTATACGACAAACTACATGCACACGTCAACATTTCATTTCATAGTTTGGTCCGTCATGGGCACAAATTGCTTCAGTCAGATCTCCACATCAGCTAGTGGAAACACTCAACTGAGCGTTGGTATTCACGTCTACTTATTTTGACGCCTTATACATTACCACATACACTTATCATATATAGTTTCTCTCAGAGAGCTTATCCGAAACCTCAAACGATACCCATCCAAATAATGGTACGTCTCTTGATGATCACCAATGACGACGAAAGGTACCAACGACGGCAACAATTTTAAAAAACATTGTAGTTGAAGTCCAAGTATATATATATACTAGGTAAATACCCGTGCGTTGCACCGAGAAAAAAAATGTCATTCATTTTTTCGTTCCTCCGTGATTAACAATTCTCATTTTCTTTGGGCTTCAATATGTTCTGGCCATATAATAAATCCTCTGTCAACAAGAGGTTCGATCACGAAGACAAACTTAAAAGTACCGAACGCTGAAGTTGTTTAGAATTTTCTGTTGCGAAATAAGACCAACAACGCTCCTATCTGAAGTTACATAAAAAACCTTACAAAATAAGCATTTTAACCCAAAGCTTAGAGTGCACATGTATTTGTCCCATGCATAGCCAACAAAGCTTCAGAGTTCATAGGTGCTTTCTTGAAGCATTACAAGGCTATCATATTTTCAAGTCACATGCATTGCATTAAAACTTAAGTTAACAAAAAAAAACAGGTGCTACAAGCATCCTCCCATCGCAGGTCTTATACGGGGACAAGAACACATGCTCCTATCCCATCTCGTACAAATGCTTCGCATGGAGTGATGGGAGTACAACTCACAAGGGAAAAGCTACCAAGGGCGATATCGCCAACTATGTCCTTCGCCACTTCTATTACTATCTCTTTGGTTAGCACCCTCCACAATGGAGGTAAAGGTGGCATTGCACCGAAGTTGTTGCCTGTCAATAGCAAAACATGTTGTCACAAAGTGCGATGATATTGCAAATATTTCGACATGGCACGCTTAAGGTGATCATCGTGAAGCATCATTCTCATTCTCGCTAGTGCTGCTTGTCTACCATATATCATTAGCTGCCAATAAATACTACGCTAAGAAATATAATATATTGCAGTCACAGATATGTGATTGTCATAAATGTTAGGTTGGATCACCTGGTGGCTGGTTGTAAGCAGGACACATGCCACCATATATAAATAAACACCATACAAGATCTCACCACTAGCCAACCATTGGAAGGAAGAGGACATAGTTATGTTAATAAATGACTCTCAAGATCTAAAATAATAAACTCAAGCCACAATTGTATATGCAAAGCCGAGAGGTGTCCAATTAATCCGTATTCATACCAATAGAAACTTAGGTGATTTTAAAGTGGTTCAACTACAAAGAATTTCAGATTATTTTGGCCAAAAACAAATTTTCATTATGCACCTTCTACGACTCTAAATTTGACAAGATATTGGATGACAACAAAGAGGAGGGAAGGCTGCCATCAATTTCAATTTTTTTTAGTTCCTGTAATCGCCCTCGGTGCACTTGATCTTTGAGTGAGGTGAAAAGCTAAAAATCCCTCTCTTATGCACACCATTTTAGGGCTAAACTCGGACTAAATGCCATATAATTAGTGGGGTTCTCATGCTGAAACAATAAATATGGTTTATGAATATCACGCATTTGGAACAAGCTCACAAATTCGAAGGGGGAGAGTAATGGAAATACGATTATTAGGTATCATCTTCAAGCTATTTAAGTTGAAGCCAATCATCCTAGATACTCATGGTGCAAATTGTCCCGAAATGATACGATAAAAAAAAAGTTATCATATCATGCAACACGAGGCTAAGTGCAAAGTGACTGACTACACATTAGCTAAAAGCACATGTCATGTGGTTATGAAACTGCCAATTATAAATTACTCTTACCATGCATTGCAATAGGAGCAAGAAAAAATCATAAAAATACATGTTTCAATTTTAAAAGCAAGAATAATCCAAAAAAAGGCAAAAGCATTTTGCAAAGTGAACACAAAAGTTTGCATTTAATCTAAACCCATATTTGTAAATCTATCTAGAAAACATACCAATCACAATTATAGGTGCTATTTTGTGTGATGATATTACTTGATTTAATATCTAAGAATTAAATTCCTATTTTTGGCTAATGCGTGTGGCATGTGGCCGTTGGTAGATCGATTTGCGCCCTTAATCACGGGAGCGGGATGATTAGAGTCGGGCGGGGTGTTTAGCCGGGGTGAAAATTCCTATTTTTAGCCGGGCAGTGTTTCACGCGGAGGCAGGGTGAGTCTGCCCGGTGGACGATTGCTTTTTACTCTTTTTAGTAGTACTAGGTAAATGCCCGTGCGTTGCACCGGAAAAAAAAATATCATTCACTTTTTTTCCTTCCTCCGTGATCAACAATTCTCATTTCCTTTAGGCTTCAATATGTTCGGCCATATAATAAATCCTCTGACAACAAGAGGTTCGATCACGAAGACAAATTTAAGTACCGTAACGCTAAAGTTGTTTAGAATTTTCTATTGCAAAATAAGGCCAACAACCCTCCAATCTGAAGTTGCATAAAAACCTTATAAAATAAGCATTTTAACCCAAAGCTTAGAGTGCACATGTATTTGTCCCATGCAAAGCCAACAAAGCTTCAGAGTTCATAGGTGCTTTGTTGATCGGTTCACTATTGTAGGTGTTGGAAGGTAGCAAGAATTACAAGGCTATTACATTTTCAAGTCAGATGCATTGCATGAAAATTAAGTTAACAGAAAAAACGGGTGGTACAAGCATCCTCCCATCTTAGGTCTTATACGGGGACAAGAACACATGCTCCTATCCCATCTCGTACAAATACTTCAAATGAAGTGATGGGAGTACAACTCACAAGGGAAAAGCTAGCAAGGGCGATGTGCCAACTATGTCCGCGCAACCTTTGTTACTATCTCTTCGGTTAGCACCCTCCACGGTGGAGGCAAAGGTGGCATTGCACCGAAGTTGTTGCCTGTCAACAACAAAAAAACATGTTGTCACAAAGTGCGATGATATTGTAAATATTTCGACATGGCATAGTCAAGGTGATCATCGTGAAGCATCATTCTCATTCTTGTCGGTGTTGGTTGTCCGCCATATATCATTGGCTACCAATAAATACTACGTTAATAAAGAAAGATAATATATTGCGATCCACAGATATGTAATTGTCATAAATGTTAGGTTGGATCACCCGGTGATCGGGTTGTAAGCAGGACTCATGCCACCATATATATAAATAAACACCATACATGATCTCACCACCAGCCCACCATTGGAAGGAAGAGGACATAATTATGTTAATAAATGACTCTCAAGATCTAAAATAATAAACTCAAGTCACAATTGTATATGCAAAGCTGAGAGGTGTACAATTAATTAGAATTGGTACCAATAGAAACTTAGATGATTTTAAAGTGGTTCAACTACAAATAATTTCGGATTATTTTAGCCAAAAACAAATTCTCACTTTGCACCTTATACGACTCTAAATTTGATAAGATATTGGATGATAACAGTGAGGGAAGGCTGCCATCAATTTCAATTTTTTTAGTTCCTCTAACTGCCCTCGTTGCACTTGATCTTTGAGTGAAGTGAAAAGCCAAAAATCCCTCTCTTATGCCCACCATTTTAGGGCTAAACTCAGACTAAATGTCATGTAATTAGTGGGGTTCTAATGCTAAAACAATAAATATGGTTTATAAACATCACGCATTTAGAACAAGCTCACAAATTCGAAGGGAGAGAGTAATGGAAATACGATTATTAGGTATCATCTTAAAGCTATTTAAGTTGAAGCCAATCATCCCAGATACATGGTACAAATTATCCCAAAATGATACAGATAAAAAAAAATTATCATATCATGCAACATGAGGCTAAGTGTAGTAGTGACTACACAGTTAGCTAAAAGCATATATTATGTGGTTATGAAACTGCCAATTATAATTATAAATAATAATGGTTAGATGCAAATTACTCTTACCATACATTGCAACAGGAGCAAGAAAAAATCATAAAAATACATGTTTCAATTTTAAAAGCAGTAATAATCTGAAAAAGAAAAGGCAAAAGCATTTTGCAAAGTGAACACAAAAGTTTGCATTTAATCTAAACCCATATTTGTAAATCTATCTAGAAAACATACCAATCGCAATTATAGGTTTGTGGGGGTGATATTACTGATTTAATATTCAAGAATTAAATTTCTATTTTTAGCTAACGCGTGTAGCATGCGGCAGTTGGTAGACTAATTTGCGCCCTTAATCACGGGAGCGGGGTCATTATAGCCGGGCGGGGTGTTTAGCGGGGTGAAATTCCTATTTTTAGCCGGGCGGTGTTTCATGCGGAGGCGGGGTGAGTCTGCCGGATGGACGATTGCTTTTCACTCTTTTTAGTAGTAAGATAATAAGATGACGTGTTCTTCTGAAATAATTAATGCATGATTAGTACTGTATGTACTGAAAATGTTAATTGAGATTCATGGTTGTTGATGCTGCCCTCGATCATGACGATGTAATATGTTATGTCATCATCACATAGTAATTGGATAAAATGGACTTCTCCGCCTTAATCCTCTCCGGGTGCTTAGGTTCTGGAGGATGTTAATTTAGCTTTTACTTACTTTCTTGGCATGTTCTTTTTTGTTGTTTCTAGACGTAGCTGGTGAATTACGTAATAATTTATTAAAACCTAATAGGTAACTTCAAGCTGCGCACTTTTTAATCGAAACCGACAACCGACCTAAAATATCGGTTTTTCGGTTCCGTTTTTAGATTTGGGAAGTTCGGTGTTCGGCTTTGGATTTAGTTTCTAGGTCAAACCGAACCGAACACCGAACAAAACCGAACTTCGTTTCAGCGATTCCAGCCCAATCACGGGGACAGCCCAAGCACCGCAAGCAGCGGCCAGACACGAGTCCACCCCCTGCGCTCACTCATTCCCCTCCGGTTCCGCATTGCACCCCACCCCGACCCCGACTCCCGACCCCCGAGGCGAACCCCGTAACCCTAACACGGGGGGTGGGCGGTGGCGCGAGCGAGGAGGCACGTGTCGACCGGCAGCGGGCGACGCGAAAGGGGGGTGGCGCGAAGTGAGCAGCTTGCGGCGGGCGGCGGCACGCATGGCGACTCGGCGGCGTCCACGGGCGCGACTAGGAGCGGCGAGGATGGCAGCAATGACGACGCCTACGCGAAAGGGGCCGAAGCGGGAGCGCGCGCGGTGCGTGAGGCCGCCGCCAGCAGATGAGGTTCGAGCTTTGTTGCTTGTGTTCATGGGTTTTTTTGGTTTAAACCGAAAACCCAAAAAAACTAAAACCTATTTGGTCGGTTTCTACTATTTTGACAAACCGATCGGCTTTGGATTTCGAAACTGAACTTTTCTAAATCGAACCGAACCAAACCGAACCGAACCGAACCAAATTGTCGGTTTAAACCGAACGCTGAGGGTGATAGGTAACTAACATCTACTGTTATGCGTGTCATAGTCGTGACACTATGGTAGAAAAAAACCCTACCGCCAAAGGGGATGCGAGAGACCAAACCCTCTCATCAAAACAGATGCAAGAGACGAATGCGCATATTTTCAACTTCAGATCCCGCCATCAATCAAGGTGAGTGCTTTTCAGTGTACTATGTCTTCCTGTGTTGTTGTGACGGTCATTGGTAGATTCAAAGAATGGCACCACCATCATGCTCCTATGACTGTGGCACTTCCTCCACATAAGTATTGCAATGTTCAACACCATGAACAAGTGCATAAGGGGATGGAAGATTGAAGATTAACTATTGTTCATGACTCCTATAATGCAAACAACAATGGTGCAATGACAAAATTGTTGGAAGCCCATTTGTCGACTAGAAGGTGCTACTTTTGTGTGGCAGGTTCTTTATTTCGCTCAGGGTGTGTGTTAGGTACCACTCACAACCGCTTCAGCTTTAACACTATAGACGCAATAATATAGCATCACTATTTTTTTTAGATAATGGATAATAAAATCCGAGCACCACTATGTAGCATGACATCTGAAACCGAAAAAGCTAGAAATTTCAGCTTTACCTGCCTCATCTCTTTTAGGGCCCTTTGGATTGTAGGATGGGCAAAGGATAGGGTTAGGAAAAACTCAGGAATAGAAATGGCATATTTCTCAATCCTATGGAATTGAAACAAAGGAAATTTTCCATGGGATGGCCTTTGGCAATACCTTTGGTGAAACACAGGAAACCATGTGTGGTCATGCGTGGTTTGTTATAGAAAAAAATAAAGGAATTGGAAGGGAGCACGGACGGATGGCAGGCATGCGTGGCCTTTGGCATCTCGTTTTTTTTTAGTACACGCTCTCATGAACTCGTGAACGTGAGCCTTCCATCCACATCGTGGCCCCACTAGTCAACACATTGTTCTTAGAGCACCCGCAATGTTGGGTACGATCTCGGTTCGATACAATCATTGCAGCCATCGCACTCGGTTCGATACACACCGCGACCATGAGTCGATGGGAGACCCGAGGTTCCTTGCATCGAACCCGCTCCGATGGAGTAAAATAATCACACTCCCCTCTCTCCCTCTCATCTCCTGCCGTCCGCCTCCTGGAGCGCCTCCTGGAGCGAAGCCGCCCGCCTGTGCAGGTGGGTCCTGCTATCGAACCGGCTTTAGTTCTATACATTGTGACCTGAGTACTACTCCCCGTCAAATCATTGGTGGAGCCCCTCATCGAATCGAACCCGGTTCTCTCCACTGCTGTTGCTCTTATCCCGCGAGCTCTTCCCCGCGGAACATCTCTCCACCACTCGTTTTCTCTGCTACTCCATCGCCATGGCCGCCGCTGAAGCTCCTCTCCAGCGTGCTCCTCCCTCCCCCACGCCCCACCGCCTCAACTATGCTCGCGCCCGCACTAGCCATGGCGGATCCGCCGGCCGCTTCAGTCCTCCACGGCTCGACGCCCGCCTTTGCCCGCACCCACGCCCCGCGTAGCCCCCTACCTCCGAGGAGCTCGAGCACAGCGATCGCCACGAGAAGGTACGAGGCGGCAGCCAGCGACTTCAGCCCGACCTTGAGCCACGGATCCGACGGGCGGCGGCCATGGGTAGGTGACCTCGGCCGATGTGGTCGGGCCTCGCCGCTTTGGATGGGTGCGCCCGCTCGATGCTCGGGGGCAGCAGTGCCAGACATGTCGAGCGGGGGTGGTGGCCTCGCCAACGATGGGGTCGGGCGCGTCGCGGTCGCCGACGATGATGAACGCCACATGAGGAACGCGCGGACGGACACCAAGAAGGAGCCGGGCGAGCGCGCGAACAAACATGAGCAGAGCCGCAGAGCACGTAGGCGATTGTTTTCGCGCCAGGAATCTTTCCAATGCTTTCTTTCCTATGGAATCAATCATAGGATTGCAATCCTCCGAAAATTTTTCTTTCTTTCTCCCGTGAACCAAAGGGCAGCTCGGGAATGTTTCCTTAAGAATCTGAATCCTTTACTTTTCCTGTGTTTCACCCTTGTTCCAAAGGGGGCCTTAACGATTTATTTGATGACTCTAGATCTAAAACAACTTTGGTACAATTATAAACAGTAACTTAAAGCAAGCGCGAACAATGCCAAACACATCCTAAACCGCACCAAAGGCACTTAAGTCTTGGGCGCACGACCCATTTGCCCATTTTCATCGCCAGGTAGACTCGTACGTTCCCGTGGCCGGAACCTTCGTAATTGCCAGATTGTTTTTTTTTTTTTTGACAAACAAACACGAGCTTTCATAGATTAACAGCACGATGCTGTTAGAACCATTACATTGTTAATGGTTACAGATTGGAGTGCCATAAGAAAGGGGCACCCATGTTCGTGGCTTGGGTTGACACATAACCCATCAAAGCCCTGAATCTGATCCTGCGAAGCGACTAAACCCTGTCTAGCAAGAGAATCAGCCATCTGATTAGCATCTCTTCTGATCCTGTGCGCCGAGATGGAGGTTCTTGCTCTGTTGGAGAAGACAAGCTCTGTGTACGGCTTGATTCTCCAATCCGGAGGATTTGCATGATCGTCGTTGTTGATGTAGTTTATTAGGACCTGGTTGTCTGACAGGAGCGCTGCTTCTTCAGTGATGTTTAACCTGCGCAAGAGTGAGGCACCTAGGGCAAGAGCTGCAGCTTCAGCCATTAGAACAGAGGAAGCATTCTTCATCGATGCTTTGATGAACATGCTGATTGGAGGTGCTGCAGTAGTGTTTACTAAGAACACTCCCAATCCTGCTCTTCTGGGTTGGGCTGTAAGCACATCCGGGGGGAGCGATGCACCCGAGTAACACCTGAAACCATCCAGAAGAGTGGGAGCTTGGAGAAGGTACCTGTCATTTGTAGGAGGCCGATCTTGATACAATGGTTCTCGATCTTCCACTGGAAGTAGTTGAAACTGTGCGCCTGTAGGCCTTGCGACATTCACAGAGAGGTCTTGATGTACTGGAGTAGCCACGTGTGTGATCCCTGTTGCAATAGAGTCAATACCTTGGGATGGTCGACGGTGTATAGAGGCAGGAGGATCAGCCAACACGCTTGTGGCAGATTGCTCGTTTATGGCCTGGGAGAAATTATTCATGTGTGCCTGTGCAGTTTGTAGTACTTGAGTTGGACTCCATCTCCTTCCATTGTACCTGAGATCATTCCTTGCTTTCCAAATATACCACATGATAAATAAAGTAATGGAGATGGTGTCTTCAGAAGGGTTAGGCGTAATTAAAGAAGGTAAAGCTAGCTGAATGCCATCTTCAGATTCGTTTATGTTGTGAATTGGGAGGGGAGAGGGAGAAGTAGCCCAAACCTGTCTTGGTAGCTCACATAAGAAGAATAAGTGGTTGTCATCCTCAATGGCGCCACAAAGATTGCAATTTTTGCTAATATGTGCAGAGTATCGACCTGCCCTTTCTCCAGTTGCTATAGCTCTTCTGATTACTCTCCAAGCAAATGTTTTAAGGATGGGGGGAATATTCTTACTTTTTCATACCTTTTGAAGGATGTTGTTAGCGTCGGCAGAAATGCTCCTAGACCCTTGAGAAGGAAGGGAGTGGACTTGCTGGGAACGGAGATGGGTATAAACGGTCTTGGTAGTGCAGGCACCGTTGGTGGCAGGAATCCATCTTAGAATATCACTGCTATCCGAATGAACAATTTGGACATTTTGGATGGCATGAGCTGCTTCAGGAGAAAAGATTTCCTCAATGAGGGGTTGGTTCCAATCTCGGTCCGGGGAAGCCGAGGTCGAGCAACGTCGAGGGAGTGGTAGATGAGTGACAGTAACGTCAAGTGGTCATGGATATCCTTCCAAATTGGGCACCAAGGGGAAGACCAAATAGAAGAGTTACCCGCATGAATTTGATAGGCAACATTATCATTGAGGTGGTGTCTAACTTGAAGAATGGATGACCAGTAGATGGATTTGGGAGTGTTAGTGGGGGCTGTCCAGAAGGAGGAGTTATGGAAATATTTAGCTTTGAGGACAGAGCAGAGGAAAGGATTTTTCTCAGTGGCAACAATCCAAGCAGAGTGAACAATGAGACTAGTGTTGATAGTCTGCATATCTCTAATTGCAAGTCCACCCTCCTCCTTTGTTCTAGTAAGGTCATCCCACGCTCTATAGTGAATTGGGCTTGTCTCCTGATCCGCTTGGACAACTGCCCACCAAAAACGCTTGATAATAGTGTTAATTTTTGTAATAAAAGCTTTAGAGAATAAAACAGTGGACATATAGTAAATAGGAATAGAGGACAGAACTAATTTAATATACTGCAGTCGGCCAGCATGATTTAACTTGTTAGCTTTAATTGTGCCCAATTTTGCCAAAAACTTACCGTAGATAAAATCATAAGCTTTGTTCTTATCTTTATGGGAGAAGATCAAGGGGTGGCCTAAATGCATGGTGTGTGGCTGTAAATCTTGGACTGGGAACACACTTTTGATAGCAGACCTGACAGGGTGAGGGACGTTTTTGCTAAAATAAATTGAGGATTTTTGGAGGTTAGGAGTCTGACCTGACTGGTTGCAAAAGTCATAGAGGATTAACTTTAATTGTTGTGCCTCCTGTACCGTCGCTTTACCACATAGAATCAAATCATCTGCAAATAATAAAGAGTGAATTACCGGGCCTCCATGACCAAGAGAGATTCCTGTGAGGTTGTTTGCCTGTAATGCTTCCTGCAGTCTAATAGATAACTCATTAATTGCAATAACAAATAGATATGGGGACAAAGGGCGCCCTTGCCTTAGCCCTCTCTGGGAGTGGAAAAACTCCGTGGGTTCATCGTTAACAAGGACTGCAAACTGAGGGGAAGAAACACAGGAATTAATTAAATTAATAAAATTCTCTTGAAGCCGAAGTCGTCGAAGCGCAGCCGCAATGAAGTGCCATTCCAACCTGTCAAATGCCTTAGCCAAATCGATTTTTAGAATGAAAGCTTGATGTTTCCAACTTCGAAGATTGAAAGAATGAATAATCTCTTGTGTGATGATAATGTTGGAAGAGATATGTCGATGAGCAACAAAAGCAGATTGTGCTTGGTCAATGTAACCTGGAAGATGCTGTTTAAGACGGTTAGCCAGAGATTTAGTGATGATTTTATAAATTACATTGCAAAGGCTAATGGGTCTAAAGTCCTTTGGCATAGTGGAGAAGTGGTTGTATGCTCCAGGAAGTGCATGTGTCAGTAGCTGTCACTCTCTTGCTAGGGGGCTTTTACGTCTTTGAGTCTTCACCTTGGTAGCAACGACAGCTCTCAAAACGACTTGTATTATGAGATGGAGGGAGCAATTGCCAGATTGTTGTTGGCCGCTGTAGGTGCAGAGAGAGCCGGCAATGGCAGCTTTTGTCAGGAAACTGATGGACAATCAATAACTAAACGGTTGGAGTAGGCTCCACAAGAGAGAAAAAAAAATAGTTGTTCCGGTTGTGGATTACAGTATGATCAGCCACCGGTGAGCAAGGGCAACTAGGCGACTGCCAAACTGCAAACGCCGGTGGAGTTATTGATGCCATGCCATATGACTGCTGCGCCAGCTCAACAACTGCTCAACACTTTTTTTTTTTCAGAAGATCGAACAATGGATCAGCTAGGTCATCGATCGAACGTCCAGCTGGCTTTTATTATACTCCACTAAAATCTTGTTTGGATTCACTATCTATAAAAGTTAGTCGCATAATACTCGCTCCGTTTCGAATTGTAAGTTATTATAAGAATTTTAGAGAGTCAAAATATTTCAAGCTTCACTAAAATTATAAGATAATTACAAAGATTTATGACATCTAATAGCTAGGTATATGGTGAAAATATAATTTAGGTGCAATCCAATGATGCTTAGTTAACATCATAAATGTTATTTTCTTATCATATAAATTTGGTAAAATTTGAGATGCTTTGACTCTCAAAATTTTTAAAATGACTTACAATTTAGGATGGAGGGAGTAAATCTGTATCTGATTTAGTCCATATATATTTAGATTCAAAAGAGATTAGTTATTATTATTTGATAGTTACCTCTATCCCAATTGTAAATCATTTGACTTTCTTTACATCAAGTTTGACCACTCATTTTATTAAAAAAAAATATGTGCAAAAAATCATTTTTTTTTTGTCATGGCTTGCTTTATTAATGAAAGTTCTTCAAGAATAATTTTAACTTGTTCATGTATGCACAAATTTTTTTAAGTAAAAGGAATAGCAAAATTTGTGGTAAAAAAATCAAACAACTTACAATTTAGAATAGAGAAAGTATCTTGTCGATTCCTGCTAGATTGGGCCGGAATAGACACCCAATTGGCGATCGTCGGGAGGAGGAAGAGGGAGGGGGGGCGCGCGCTGCCGCACCGGGCGGTGGAGGCGCGCGGCGGCCCGGGCGGCCCCGGGGCGGCGCGTCTTGATGGTGGCGGCGGCAGGCGCGTGGGGCGGGGGGCGCAAGGGAGAGGAAGGAGAGGAGATTGGGATAAATTTTCTTTATTTGCTTGTTTCCCGAAAGATTACGCACCCTTTACTTTTATAGCCCGGCTAGTGAGACTTGTATCTCTAGCAATCTCTCTAAAGGTTTCCTTTATAGATTGGAATACCTTTTACAAGCATATCCTATTTATTTATTTTCTAATAAGGGTCTCCCTTATAGATGAGATATCCCCTTGCACACCAAAAACGCCTAAAGATAATCCTAAATATTTTCCTCCCTTTATTTCCGAATTAATTGCCGAAGAATCCGCGGAAGGGAGGGATGGCGGCGGGCGCGCTGCTGCTGAAGCCCTCGAGGGGCGCGCCCGGCCTCCGCGGGCCTGTCGCGCCCGTCCCCTCCCGGGCCCTATTTCGGAAAAAAAGCGGGGTGTGCACCGTGCACACACATGCTTTGGTGTGCACCCACGGTAGATTGGTGCCACGTGTCCTGCGAATCATCATTACCGTCCCACATCCCATGTAGTACACAACAACTCATCCTCATCCTTTTGCATGCGTGCATGCGGCGGCTAACAAAGCGGAGCCAGTTCCCGAGAGCGTACGGCCACAATGATTCCTATGACACGTGGTACCAATCTACCGTGGGTGCACACCAAAGCATGCGTGTGCACGGTGCACACCCCCCAGTTTTTCCCTATTTCCTGGATTATGACATATCTACTTCGAACTAAACAGGGTCTAAATAAGGGTACCCGCTAAATAAAGCGGTTCATCGTTGGTTTCTGTTTTTCTTCTCGCTCCCAGTTTAATTAATTAATCCGGAGCCGTGAATGTAGACCGTCACCATATATACCGATGGAATCTTTTAATAGATCCTTTTAATTTCATCGTTTCCTCTTTTGAGCTGGAAATTGCTGTAGGCTGTAGCTATTAACTCACCAAGAGGGACTTGAAACTGCACAAGGATGTACACACGTGCACGTACAGTTCTACCTTACTACCTTGTATAGCTAGCTAGAACGACCATGGATGCAGCACTTCACTAGAAGGTGAATAAGAGAGTAACTGATTCTCCCATCGAGCCGTCCGTAGACATGCAGCACAGTAGTAGAAGTAGAACACGGGCCCAAACCAACAACCATGCATGAGGATTGCCACGGAAAAGGATGAGTTTCTAGCTACAGTTCTCAAATCAAAATACTACCCTGATAGGTCTTTTTGGACGGCATCTAAAAATTTGCCAAAATCTATTTTCTGGTCTTCTGTCATGCAGGTAAAGGACATTCTTCAGGCAAACTATTCAAATCCATAAAGGTAACTCAAACATATGGAACACCCCGTGGTGTGACATATGGGATGAAATACATTCCCAGCTCAATCTTCCTATAACAGTGGCCCCTCTTTCTCTTACGGTTAACCAGCTTTGGAATCACCTTACTCAAAAGTGGAATGTAGATCTCATAAATCAAATTTTCTCAAATCATGCTTCTCATGTTATTACTAATACTGCCATTGTTCCTTCCAATGAGAGTGATATAATTGTTTGGAAGCCTTCTCTTGATGGAACATGTTCTGCAAAACAGTCGTTCAAGTTTCTAAATGCAGGTAACCATGTTCAACTTCCAGCTCAGGGTACAAGGAGTATAAATCCACAAGCCATGACGATCATGAGTCGTGTCTGGAAGCTCAAAAATTGTCCTCCAAACCTTAAAACCTTCTTCTGGAGGCTAATTAGAAGGGTCGTAGCCACAGGTATAAGAGCAGGTCAGTATTCTGATAAAATCTCTAAGTTATGCTCTACCTACAATGCTATAGAAAATGATAGGCACCTCTTCTTTGATTGCAACTTGCCCCGTGCTGTCTGGTTTACTTCCACCCCTCCTATCTTAGCTTCTAATCTCCCTAATGATGATGATGGTGTCCAAAATATTATTGTATACATGATTACCACTTCTACTACAGATGATCAAATCATATCCATCATCACAACTCTCTGGTACATTTGGAAGGCAAGGAATGATAAAACTTTTAATAACAAAACTTGGACTGTATGGCAAGTTCATCATGCTGTGAGTGCAGATATACAGGTTACAAAAGAGATGAATCAAGAAGTTCAGGTAACACAAGAAGAATGCAGTCAGTCGACTCTACGACAGGAATCACAAAGTCACCCGACTACTACTCAGTTCTCACCTGCCTCCCTCACTACTTCTATACCTGAGAATCTACACAATTTTTCCAACCATATGCAGGTTATTTCTTACAGGGTACACATGCCAACATTACTGAAGGGAATTCGTGTTTATTCAGACGCCTCTATCTCCCCTGACCAAAACCATATCATACATAGGAATGCTGGTCTTGGTGTCTTTCTTGTAGGTGTGGATTCAAGCAGGCATTTCAATGTCTACATTAAGGCCAACATGAGGGGAGTCTCATCGCTTCTTCACACAGCAGAGGCAGGCAGCAGCGCTTGCTCTTGCAGGAACTGTTATCAACAACCTTAGTATCTCTCATGCCTCTTTTCTTTCTGATAATCAACAGCTGGTCAACCATATAAATGCAGAGGCCAATGCTAGCATTCCCAGATGGGATGCCAGAATATACACTCAGACTTTCAGAAACATGGCGCAAGGCAAGGATCACAATGTCTACAAGATTTCTAGGACCCAAAATATCTCTGCTCATGTTCTTGCAGGACAGGCTAGGAATTCCACTGAAGTAAATTCAAATCCTCTTGTAACCTGCCTTTGTGTTTCTCATATCTCGAGCTGTCCAATCCGGACGGCTCTTGACCATGTAAAGTGGGCAAATCTTGCCCACATAACAGCGCTTTGCTGTTAAGTAATATATTTGGTTGTTATCAAAAAAAAAAACTATTAAAAGAGATAGACTATATATATAGGGAAACACAAATATTGATACTATTTTCTATATATTTAATCAGATTTAAAAGAAGTTTTCTAAAAACATAAAAATAGATCTGACAAACACCGCTCTCCTTTCCTATGTCTGTGTGTTGTCCCCGCTTCCCCGCTCCCTGCTCCCTAGTGTGCCACGCGTTCGTGCGCTGCTACAAGAAGCAGCACACGCGCACCCAATAAGATTATTGGCTGCGCAGGGGCGCGGGGTGGCGGACAAGATGGACTACGAATCAAGAGAACTCATTAGTGAGTTCTCCGTATACAGGTGTAGTAGATTAGATTAGATTAGATTAGATTAGATATGAGCATCTAATATGTTTTGTAAGATTCTAATCCATAAGGAAGCACATATTGATTTGTCTAGATGACAAAATGTACAGGCCCGATGGGCCAGCCTAGGCACTGCACGAGCACAGCCCGGAAAAGCATGGCATGGCATGGCTAACAAGTACGGAGGCTATAGGTCCGTGCCACCAAGACTTAGCATGGCACCATATGGCACGGCACCGTCAAACCATATATAGTGCTCAATAGTGTCCAGTGTCTAATAATGTCATGCCCAATAATGCCAGTGTCCTGTTGACCATGTATATTGCCGGTTGATGGACTTACTGCTGGTATGTAGATCACTGATAAGCAGATGAAAGATATATATACTGTATTTTATTTTGAACCAAAGAATCTAACACAACTAGAGCATCAGTTATAGCAGTTGTACCCCGCCATTTTTAACCGGTAATTCCATTGTTTCCTGGCGATCTCTGATCGGCACCGTGGGATCACACAGGCCCTCGCTCTAGTCCTACTGGTCCTACTATAAGCGGGCACTCGGTATTACGGCATGCATGCATGATCGTGATGCATCACTCGTCGCCTAAAGTTAATAAATTTGACAGATATATCTCACAGGCCAATGCATGATGCAAGTATAGAGCTGTAAAAAACAAAGACTCGCGATACCCGGGCGAATTGTCCTGGTGAGGCTCATTAACCCACCAGCACACACAGCACACGATGCACGCCACGGCCACTGTCCTGATCGAGCCCCTGACTGGTGTACCAGCCTTCATCTGTGACCAAAGGCACCCGGGCACCGGCCGGCATGTAACGTGCAACACGTACGCATTCATACATGCATGAATGTACTAGGCCCCGATACGATAGTACGTACGGCTCTAACCATGGCGCGGCCAGCGCACCACTCTGCATGCACTCGCTTCCTCATCGTGCACTAGGAGCGTTGTAATTAACTAACCTGCTAGCCAACACCAACCCGAATGCCCGCGCCCGGCTGCCAACGCGAAATGAAGGCCCAGGACGACCAGGACTAACCACGTGTACACCAGAAATGTAAGTATATATATTTTAAAAAACCACACGCGAGAAATCCATAAAAACCAACCAAACAAACAAGGGCAGACTGAAAATTCCCTCCCTAGCTCAGTCGCTCGTGCTCTGCCAATGGGGTCGTGCACACAGTCCAGACAGTGCAAATGATCACGAAATGCGGTGGAAAGCGGCCGGAGCCTCACTCTCTTCTTCGATCGGGGAACGGATGCATGTGTACACGCACATGCATACGAGTGTCGCCAATGGCGGCGAACCCGTGAAGGTTTTAATTCAGAAGCGTGTAGCAGTGCCCTTCTTCTCCATCCATCCGCCACTTTGTCTCTCATCCATCATCATCCCTGCTGTGCTGCACACCATTGCAGTAACTCCTCCCCTCATCCATCCATCCACCCACCCAGCTGCACTCCACTGCACCCGTATCCTTTATTGCGCCAGCTCCACCGCCATCCATGGCGCCACCGTCCTCCCCAACCACATGGCCAGTCCAGTGCACAGATAGCCCTCACTTAATGCTACTACCTCTCATCACCTCTCCCCCGTAGACTAGCTTCACGGCTATATAAACCGCTCAGCTGCGAGAGGACTGCACCACGGCCTCAACGGCAGCATCTTCCTTCACAAGTACAGGCACCTAGCTAGCTATAGCAGCAGCAGTCATGGGGGGGGGGGAGCAAGGGAGTAGTGGCGCTCGCGCTGCTGCTCTGCCTGAGCAGCGCGGCCGTGGGCGCGTGGGCTCGCCCGGTCGCCACCAAGGGCGACGACAAGGACGCCGCCGACGAGAAGTTCCTGTGGCTCAAGAAGCACTTCGGCAAGGGTGCCGGCTTAGGCGGCGGTGGCGGTGGCGGCTATGGCGGAGGCGGTGGGTATGGTGGAGGAGGTGGCGCTGGGCTCGGTGGTGGTGCTGGCCACGGCCTTGGCGGTGGGTTCGGCAAAGGTGGCGGCCTTGGTGGAGGGTACGGCAAAGGTGGTAGCCTTGGAGGTGGCATCGGCCATGGTCTTGGCGGTGGGTACGGTAAGGGTGGAGGCCTTGGTGGTGGCATCGGCCATGGCATTGGCGGTGGGTACGGCAAGGGTGGAGGCCTTGGTGGTGGCATCGGCCATGGCATTGGTGGCGGGTACGGCAAGGGTGGTGGCCTTGGTGGTGGCATCGGCCATGGCATTGGTGGCGGGTACGGCAAGGGTGGCGGCCTTGGAGGAGGCATCGGCCACGGCATTGGTGGAGGCTACGGGAAGGGCGGCGGCCTTGGAGGAGGGATCGGCCATGGCATCGGCGGTGGCTACGGGAAGGGCGGCGGTCTTGGTGGTGGGATTGGTCATGGCTTGGGTGGAGGCTATGGCAAAGGCGGCGGCCTTGGCGGTGGGATTGGCCATGGCATCGGTGGAGGCTTTGGCAAGGGTGGTGGTCTTGGCTCCGGCGGTGGATACGGTGGCGGCGCTGGCGGTGGCTCCGGTGGTGGTTTTGGCAAGGGATTTGGCTTTGGGTTTGGCAAGGGCGGGGGTTCGGTGGTGGTGGCGGCGGTGGCGGCGGCGGAGGTGGTGGCGGAGGCATTGGCATCGGTGGTGATCACCACTGATCGATACGTCAGTCAGCAGCATGCGTTTCCTCTCCTGCAGTTCTTCCATCACGTGTGGTGTCTTGGGATTTGTATTCCATCAGATGGTGGGTGACGTGTGAAATTTCACAGTGTGCCGGGTTGTTGGTTGTGTCCTCTGGTCTGGAGAGATTTGTTCGTGTTTCGTAGTACCTTGTGAATTGGTGTGGTGATGGTGATATATTAATCTCCGGCGCATGTAATGCTCGCTCCCTGAATGATTCGAGATATATAAATGAAGTCAAAATCTCGTTTGAAAATTGATGCGTACTGTACGTCTCGAGTCATGACAACGCTCTGTGAATTGAATTGATGCAGTGAGCTCGGACTATCCGTGCATTTTTCACCTTTTTTTCATACACAATGCTCTGTAGTGCTATCCGTGAATTTTCACCTTTTTCAGTACCTTGTATTCTTCTTGCAAGGAGGTGTGTTCAGTTTGTATCAGGACTGACGGACGGCCGGGCACAACTTGAGCGGTTTCATTGCAGTGTCTTGCATATTTTCTCCCCAACGTAAAAGACAACTTGAGCGTCGGCTCTGAATCTTAACAGGATAAACTAGCACTAGCGTTATACAATCCTTCACAAATTAAAAAGAAAATTCATAACTTCCTTTTATCTTCCTATCTAGTACTACAGTATATCCTGTTCACTCGAATACAGCAGAAAGATTACTGAAGATTACGGGGCTCCCAAGTCACCAGCACCACTCGGAGGAGCCTGCTCGCTACCAGCCTGCCTGCATGCTGCCGATGTCGGTGATGCCTTGGCCTCGTTTAGTTGGCTAAAGTTTCTAACTCTTTTTCCATCCTCTCTCCATCACATCACATTAAATACACCAAAAAGACATATGTTTGGAGTATAAAATATAGGTAAAAAAATAACTAATTATACAGTTTAGATGTACATTCTGAGACGATTCTTTTGAGCCTAGTTACGCCGTGATAGGATAATATTTACCACAAACAAACGAAACGCGTCTACAAGGTGTTTCTTCTGGGAGTTCCAGATTACTTTTGCAAATTTTTGGAACAACTAAACGAGGCCTTGTTTTGACTTTTGAGCACCAGCGGCTGCGCGCGGTGGTTCGTGCCATTGAATACGACACGCTCCCTCACTGGCTGTCAGTATAGGCCCACGGACAGGTCTGAGACTCTGAGTCAGGAAGTCAGGATTCCAAGAAGCACTCACAGTGCAGACTCTACCATAGGGTGTGTTTAGATCCTAAAATTTTGGGTGCAAAATTCCTGTAGCTGTCACATCGTACACTGTAGCACGTTTTGTTTGTTAGTGGTAAATATTATCCTACCATGACGTAACTAGGCTCAAAAGAATCGTCTCGCAATGTACATCTAAACTCAGGTAATTAGTTTTTTATTTACCTAAATTTTATAATTGGCCGGCAAGCGTTTTTAGGTGCATTGAATGTTTCGATGTGATAGGATGTGATAGAATGTGATAGAATGTGATGGGAATGTAGGAAATTTTGGAGAAAATTTGGGGCTCTAAACACACCCATAGTTTCTATCCTCATTTATTACCCTCTATTTATTGCTTTTTCTGATGTAGCGCTATATTTATTGAAGAGAGAGAGGAAAAACACAAGAAACCAAGTCTAACTAAGGCCAGTCTCAATGGGAGTTTCATGAGTGTTTCATGCACATTAAATGTAGCGCCACATCATCAAAATTTTACTTTTTGCATGAAACTCCTAGGAGAGAGAAGGAAAGAGTTTCACCAAGGTGAAACTTTTGGGCACTGTTTCACATGCGTTGGAAACTGTGTGAAACCCCCATTGAGACACAAATAGAGTTTCACCATGCAACTATGCAATTAAACTATACAATGAGAGAGAGGTTGTGGGACCCTTGAACCTATGAAACTGTGCAATAAAAAACTGTGCATTGAGAGAGACATCTATTTCATGGCAAAGTTTCACATCTTGGAAACCGAGAGGTGAAACTCTTCATTGAGACTGGCCTAAGAAACCAGGTCTTCACGTAAACCAAGACAATTTGTGAGAGTGACAAGTGAGCCATGTGACATTATGATAGAAAATTGCATTATGAGAGATAGTTTGTTGACACAATGTTCAAGACTATGGAAACCATGATAGTTTCTAGCATTGTGAGTGCTCTTAGGCTATCCGCGACCGACACGCTAAAAGCCTCCTCAGAACGCCACGACACCCACGAGGGAAGGAACGAGCTGGGCAGCGGCGTCCGCTACACGGTCCGAGAAGCGTGCTCTTCCGTGAAATTTGCCATGGTAGCGGGCACCCGGGACATACGCGCCGTCCCACCCCTGGTCGCGGGGGAGAAGGAAGGGAGAGAGGAAGGAAGCAGGCTGTCCGCGAGTGTCGCCGTGCTCGCTATGCGTGCCGCGGTGGCCCGTGTTGGTCGACTAGAGCACGGCGCCGGAGTCGTTGACGAGCTGGAGGTTGCTTGTTACGCCGAGGCGCAAATGAGCCACCCGAGTCAATCGGCGGCGCCAAGTCGTTGACGAGCTGGAGGTTGCTTGTTGGACGCGAGGCGAGCGAGCCACCCGAAATCAACGGGCGGCGTCGGAGCCCGTAGACCGCACGGTGTGACAAAAATTTTATTATATTCTCTATCTTAATATAAATAAAAATCATGGAATTATAATATTAAGAAATTTTGCTTGAAAATGTTGCTTGAAAAATTACTTTTAAAATTACTCAAAAACTTGAAAAACTTTGTACATTTCTTTTGTTCATCAAGAAAATATCTACAAAGTAGCTTTTGGAAGTTTGGTCAAATTTTGCATAGATTTTGAAATATAGAAAAGGGGATAAAGAAGGGCTAGGGTTTAGGGTTTCCGACAAGGGGGTAACTCTCGGATTTTGCTTTTCTTTTCGCCTCGTCGACCGACAACGTAACCAAGCATAAAAGAAGCTTATTTTTGTCCAAACCATGGCTTATCGGTAAGTAACACCCGGGGTGTTACAATGGAGTAAGATTTATTGGATGGAAATTTAGTAATTTACATATATATTTAGCAGGCATGGAAGAATATAGTTGTTAACCGTGAAAGCAACTGTAGTACATGATACATAGGACAACCAACAATTTGTGGAGCTCAAATATATGACCAATAGTTTGCAGTTCAACAACAGTTACCCGATACCTAGACTCGTTATGCATTATGCGAGAAAAAAGTATTTATTTTTACCGATTAGAGGTGTCAAATCCATTATGCATTCTAAGAGAAAAAAGAGTACACAAAAAAAGATTGAAGATGCGAGGATTAACATTATGAGAAAAAAAGAGTTAATTTTGTATTTGGAGATGCGAGGAGTTGAACCCCGAACCTTGAATGATGCATATTTTCATACTTTACCAATTGAGCTACATCCCCAATATTCGTTCTATTTTTATATAATTATTTTTAGTTATTTCACTTGCACTGATAAGTGTCACCGTATAACTGCTATGCAAATTTTGACTTCACTCGAATATGGCTTCGACGGGTACAAACCGTTACAAAGTCCTTGTAACTATTTGCGCAACTGAAGTACTCAAATTTAAATACTCCCTCCATTCTAAATTATAAGCCGTTTGATTTTTTTGGCTCCAAATTTGACCATTCGTCTTATTCAAAAAAATTTGCGCAAATATAGTCAAATTTAAGTCATTCTTTAATAACTTTTATTAATGAAGAAAGCCACGGCAAAAAGAAGTTATATTTTGCACAAATTTTTGAATAACACGAGTAGCCAAACTTGTTTTTAAAAAAGAGAGGAAGTAGTTCGTACATTGTGATACTAGCGTATACATTTGCAGCTCATCGGATCGTCATTTCAAAGTAGGCAAATGAGATCGCCGGTATCGACAAGCTTAGCTTCGCTAAGCGAGTAGGCAAAGCTCGGTTGCCCTTCTTTTGTCAGGCATAGTTAAGCTAGCTTTGTAACATACACAACCTTATTAACCTGTTGTAACGCCCACTTTTTGGTGGGCATCGATCTTATGATTTAAGAGTATTTTTTCTCCGCCGTAAAATAGACAGATGGAACTTTATAGTTTGTTACAAAAAAGGAAGTTGCATGTATGGTCGTTTTTTGTGTACATACTTTTAATTTATTCACTCATGAGCGAACATTATATTGTGCACACATGATGAACCTAATTAGTGAAAGTCAAAGCATGTACTTAAATGCATTTAGCGTGAAGTACTCGCTAATCACATAAGCATCTTCAGAACAACCCTCCAATTCGTTTTTAAAGAAGAAAAAATAACTCTTAGATTTTAGTATTAAATCTTTGAAAATAAACATTTGACAATTCTCCTCACCAACTTCACAAACAATAAGCATGCATTCGGTTCTTACTACACGATTGGCCACCCGTTCTCCCAATCGAGCCCATCGTTTTCGAGAGTTTTTTTTTCTCCCACTCTCATTCTCTTTTCGAGTTTTAGAAAATTTTAAAAATGGAGATCCCTAATCATTTATCAATTGGTATTAATTTACTAGGAGTAATACATTTTGAAAGTTTCTGAGATAGCAAACGATAGTCTATTTTTTATCCTAACGGTGGTTCGTGTGTAAAAAAACTCGTGTTCGTACCCAAACTGGCCCATGGAGTGGAGTCCGGCCTGGAACGAAGAAGTGCCCGGCCGTCCGGCCTTCCAGTTTCCGATTCTCCATGGCCCACAACATGAACAAGAAGACAAAAAGCGCAAAAGCTCGCGCCACGAAATCCCCAGACTGCCCCTGAAAACCCGCACCGAAACGGGCAACACCCCACCTGCCTGCCTCTTCCACTTCTCCCCGCCCCGCTCCACGCCACGCACGCTTCACTTTCTCCTCCTCGGCGAAAACCCCACAACCACCGAGACCAGCCAGCGAGATGGCCGCGGCGGCGAAACCCCAACCCCAACCCCACTCCTCGCCGCACTCCACCTCCCCCTCGCCCGCGCCCGATGCCGACGCCGACGCCGGTTTCACGGTCTTCCGCCTCCTCCTGCCGCCGTCCTTCTCCGACGCGGACACCATGCGGCCTCTACGCCGCCGTGAACCCGCTGCGCCGCCGCACGGCCGCGCTGCAGGTCCGCGTCGAGCCGCTCGACCCGTCCTCCGCGGGCGGCCGCGTCGTCGCCGCCGCCGTGCTCGGCCCCACCGCCCCCGTCCGCCGCGTCGAGGCCTCGTCCTCGTCCGCGGCGCCGCTCGCGCTCTCGCCCGCGCAGGAGGCGCTCGTCGCCGTCATCGACACCCAGGCGCGCTCCACCGCGCCGGCGAGGAGGAGGCTTCTCGAGGCAAGGCCCCGCCCGGGCGCGTCACGTGCCTGCTCCTCGTCGACGCTGACCGGCTCGAGGCGTCGGCTGGGGGCGGCGTCATGGAGAGGGTCGCCCTGGAGGCCGGCGCCGACATGCGCGTCGCGATGTGGGAGGAGGGCGCGCTCCCGACGCGGGGCCAGCCGCCTGAGGAGGTCGTCGAGGTATACTAAGCCATTATCTCTTCTACGATTCTGTTAAGCTGGCGGTGACTGGTGATTGCACGTACGTGCTACTCTTGATACTTCCTAATTGTTGTTGTGCACTGTGCATTGCAAATCCTACGTTCTGTTTTCATTGGGATATGTGCGGATTACAATTGCATACTGATTACATACTGTACTTGGGCTCACACTTTTGGACTAGTGTAGCGTGTCATGGAAAAATGATTGAGCGTCTTTGTTTATATGGAGAGGGGAGTCCTAATCCTAAACTATAATAATATTGTAATACAACAACATAGAAAAGCGCAACTTGCTCTTTGCTGCCCTATGAGCAGGTATAGTTGTTTGTTGCTACACAGCAGAACTACCTTTATGGATGATTTGCACAATGTGAAGTCCAAGGAGTTGATTTCTCACACAGAGGTAGTGTGCATAGATTGAAGCTAACAATACTCTTGAGCTTCTTTGGATTTGACATCCTGTGCGCTTTTTTCCAGTGTGATTATTCTGTTGAACTCGATCCACTTTGTTCTCATCGCAGCATTTTAGTTATGTATTCTTTCATTGCTGCATTCTTAGCATCTGGAGATACAGCATGAGTCCATTTCTGTATTTGTTTCCATGTTGGAAGAGAAAGTATGACTAACTAATAGGTTAGTATAGGTCTATAGTATCTTGGCCATTGAATCACATAGATATAAAACTTTGTTCTTGTACCACCTGAAATACTGTAGCAGTGAATAATCCAATTGGTTCTGATTCTTTTGCTGCAAAACGAACTTATGCATAAAATGGCTTGCTAAATTATCAGGTTTTTGTTCTGTTGTGTGGAGTTTTAATTTGATCGTACGAAACTCAGAAACGCTTAAATACCAAGAAAGTTTATTGCTGTGCTTTGCGACTCAACAGTTTCAGATGGCGTTTCTTATTATTTTTCAGATAACTGGAGATAGAACAGCTGTAAGGAAAGCTCTAGTTGCTTTGTCTAGCTGTCTTCAAGGTGACCTTCTAATCAGTAACTCAACAACTTATGTTAAGGAAGAAGGTTCAGTACTCTCATGGGCATCTTCCGAAGTGCCTGGGGCTAATATGGGAACTTCGTGCTCAGAGGCATCCACAGAGTTTGCACAGGGCAGTGTTACTAAGACTTGTCCAGAAGGTAGTACAGGAAATGTTCAAAGTAAAACCCTTCAGCAAGTTTCATTCAGACTTCTCTTGCCTGTCTATCTTGCTGGAGGTTTGATTGGCAAGAAGGGCTTGATTATCAAAGGCATCGAAGATGAAACTGGTGCCTGTATTGATGTTGGTGCACCCGTCACTGGTTGCAAGGAGCGTGTAATAACAATTTGTGCCCTAGAGGTTTGAATTTGAACACTAAAAGCTCATTTGCCCATTGCCATTCTCTCTCTTAGAGCCCATGTTTTTAAGTTTTTAACTGTTTGTTTGACAAGATAACAATTTTGGCAATGGTTAACTGGCTGTGTTCTACATCTCTGAATCCATAAACTTTGTTTGTATTATGGTTTTTGTGAATCATGTTGTTCATCTCATTCATTTTATGTATTTGATTTCTGTTCCTTGTAGAGCCCAGACTCGAATATCATATAGTGCAAAATGCACTACTACTTATATTTGACAGAATGATTGAGGTGGAAAGCAATGGACACTCAACATTTGAGAAGGCACCTCAATTCTCAGCCAGAGCCCTTGTGCGCAAAAATGAGGTTGACTGTTTAGTTGGTTTAGGTGGTTCCATAATCAAGGAAATGGTGAATGCAACAGGAGCAAGAATTCAGATATTGGATGACACTGATGTTCCAGCTTGTGCCTCTAATTTTGAGCTAGTTCTACAGGCAAGCATATCTTTTGACACAAAAGCATTACAATAAGCAGTTTGTTAGTACTTGGTTCTTCTGTGCCATGTAATTCATTCAATTATGAACAAATTGTAGCCATTGTTAACGAACTCAAACTTTTGATTCTCTACTAGTATACTGTGTGCATTTCGTATTTCAAGCACATAGTTTGCAAATGAAATGCTAATAACATTTTTCAGAATTTTATAAATATTTCTCATTTGTTTATTGTTCTTTTTCTAGTGATTGCTCTATGTTTCTTGGAATTTTGCCTGTAAGCTCTAATGTTTTTTTATTTGCTAGAGTAGTTAACAAATGGTTTGGAAGTCATGATTTTTTTCTATTTGGACAATCAGATTTCAAGAACAGTATCGGTGCAGTAGTTCTTGACTGGTGATGGTGTTTCTGTTTGATGTGTTGAAGATCTAAGTGTTCCATGAGTCCTTGGTTCATTGCTTTTCTCTTCAAATTTTTGTTCTCTCAACTAATGATATAGGCTGATTTATGATTTATGATTTATGATTCTTCTATTCTCCTTCCATATGTTGGGCAGCTTTGTAATTGTTGAGGTTTATCTTTGTGCCCTACAGATCACTGGGGAGCCAATGAATATAAGGAATGCTTTATCCCTTGTTTGCTGGAAACTTCGTAATCATATTTTCCCCAATGAAACCATCTACAACAATTCCCATATTTCATCTTCAGAAATTGCTGCATCAAATGCAACCAACCAGTCAAATGTTTATTCAACAAGCCAATATTCAATGAACAACGTCCATAAGGTTGATCATGGACCATCTCTCAGTTATGGAGTGGACTCTGTGGAAAAAGTCTTTCAGTGCCTTAGAGCTCAGTTCTTCAGAAGTTCAGGTTATCTCGTAGAACTTTATTCTATGCTTATTTATATTTGCACCATGTTTGGTGGCTGGTGGGATAGGATTTCCAAGGAGGTTGCTGTTTTCTTGAGGAAGGGGCTCAACTCCCTTGTTATCTTGAGTGCCTGGACTTTGTGGATCCATCACAATAAGTGTCTTTGATGGTGTTTCTCCTAGTGTGGCTCGTGCTTGATGCTAGCTGTAGGGTATGAGGTTACTCACCTCCTTGCCCTAGCGCCTCTTGAAGGTTGATTTGTTGGTGTTAGAAGTTGTGGTCGGTCTGTGTTTTTGTGGCGCGCATGTTTTAGGAACCTAAGTGTGTTGGGTCCAAATGTCGTGTTGTAAGGGTTCTTACCCCTTTTTCGTCTTAATAACAGTGATGCACAGCTCTCCTGCATGCTTGAGAAAAAAATATATTTGCACAATAAAATATATTTGCACAATGCTGAGAGTTCTATTCCTTTCTGATATGCTGCATTCAGTATACTCCCTCCAGTCTTATACATGATGTTACAACAGCCAAATTAGTGCAATTTGTGACTGGAGGAAGTATGTGTGGATGGAATGATTAAAGTTAATGAGAGTATAGAAATGAGGGGTTGTTAAGTTTCTTGTTTGGTTCGTAAAGCTTGGGAGTTTAGGTGTGAAGGGATTGAAAGTTAGGGGTCGAATTCCTACCATGTTAAACTCATGGGATTAAACAGAGATGAATCTCAGGCCTTCATGACAACTCTACATTTTCCAATCTCTTTGGTGAAACAAGGCTTAAGATTAGAAATCAACATCCCATGGCTCATTCCACTGACTCATGTTCCCCATACTGGTTCTTTGGCAACTATCGAGAACAGTATTTGGTGTTATCAGAGGGAGTTTGAAGAGGGATTTAGAATGGGAAAAATGATTTGTCCATTTTTTTTTTTTGTCATGATAGGTGGGAAAGTCTAGGAAATTGATATCAGACAGCAAGATAGGTTGATGTCAGTTATGATGAAGTATGAATGGTCCGGGATGTATTTATCTTCCATAGAAAGTAATGTCCGATGCTTATATTAGCCTTTTTCTTTATCCCTTCTTAGCTATTCACACACATGTATGTATATCAGCACATTTGGGACTTGGAGTGGAATATAGGCCACATTTTGACAGCATCACTGTGGCTGTAGTTATGATCCTTACTAACAGAAAAATAAATATTGGACATAATTACTTTTTCCTCATATTTTAGCCATTCAGTTGCATGATAAATCTTCATTTCTTTCATATTACTATTTACTTCTCTTCCAGCAACCTAACTGTTTTGAATCTATAAAAAAATGAAACTAATTCAACGTGAACTCAGCTGACTTGGCAGTCAATAACCCAAAAACCTAATTGACCTGGTCAAGATCAAGTCTGTGAAATGGTGAATTTCAAATAGTTATGGAGTTGGTAGTTTTAGTTCTGATGAAATAGTGGAAATTAAGGTGCATTTGGGTGGATATTTTATGGCATATTCATGTACAGGTGTCACAATGCAAAATGCATGAACACAAGGCATGTGGAAAGTGGCACTTGTGTGACCTGTCAGCTGAAATGCTCTTTACGTTTCTTTTTTCTTTTCAAAATAATTATTATTTGTTTCTGATGAAGACATTTGAAAATTTCGCGCTGTTATGCATGAAGCTTTAAGCCTTCTTTCTTCAACACTAATAGATCTCTCCTTTCAGTTGGCAAGCTTGTACTCACCATATGAGCTATTTCTAAATTTGTACTGCTGCTCCAGCTATGTTCTAATGTGCACTTATTTTTGTCGCACTACTGAATAAATATTGATTGATAGCAGAAACCTGATAATGGGAATGGTGTCAGGATCAATAATTCAGATAGTGGGATTCAGAACCCTACCGAGTGGAATGACATTGTATCCAATAACTTAAATCAAGGAATATTTTTGGAGGAAAACAATCTTGTGAGGTAAAATTCTTATCTGTCTATGTTGTTTGATCTCTCTTGTCTCTTCCACACAAGCGCGTGACGTTCCCTTTAGAATTTGATAGCTGCGACGAATTATATACAGTGAGTTTGTGCTGTACCACCACTTTGCACATTTCATCAACATGGTCGAGTTGTTGGCTCTTATTTTTGACTGCTCGTAAATTTTAGTAACTTGTGCTTTGGGTTGCAGGGGAGTTGAGCATGCTGCGATAACAAGAATCACATATGAGACTGCTGTTTCTGGGGGCATCCTAACTCTTGTGTATGGAGATAATGGAAGCAACCTGGCCAAGCTTACAGAGGTCTCGCTGTGCAACTACTTAAACCTTACATGCTACAATGCTTGTTACGATTGCATTATACTCTAACTCAGAATTATCATTAACTCTTCATCAATATTTTTGAGTTTTATGACTTGAGTTTCTTAGATGATGGAATACAAAAATCCCAGCCTCCATGAGTTAACAGAACAAAATGATTCCCAGAATGAACACACAATAGTTGCTTGGTAGGTTATGTGCCACTACTTTAGGGTTTCCCATGATCACGCATGTACTGGGGTGTTTTGGTAGTAGCCTTTAGGTCTCTCCCTTGTACTATAGCGAGCGGCGCTTGCCTCTCCTATGCATTTTTTTCTCATTGATGAAATGGCATGCAGCTCTGGGGTCGTTCGATAAAAAAAAGGGGGACGAATAAGCAATACAAAATCCAGACATTTGAATGTGGACCTGACCTTCTTGATCATGGTTACTTTCTTTTAAAAAATAAAGTAATGTCCCATTTCGTAAAAAAAAAAGCAGTTTTTTTTGCTTCCATCTGTTGAAACTCAAGATGCATTGTGCCCTCGGTTTGCAAAATTTGAGCCATGAATAGAGAACTAGCTGTATAACTGTTACTAGCAGTTCACAACTGCTTGCTTCAAAATATGGTCGCTACTTTAGTCTATTCAATCTGTATATCCTTGCATTTCTGTGCCACCTGTTTCATTATCGGATTATGCACTCTTATTTTCGCCCTTGAAGTTATGACACCACTGAAAGGACTAGCATGTTAGATCGTTACTTTATGTCTTCCATAACATTATATTTTTCATGTGAATTCAGGTATCTGGTGCTGACATTGCTGTCTACAATCCACCTTCCGAGGGCAACGAAGCTATGATCGTGGTATCTGGACCACCGGATCAGGCACAATCAGCTCAGCGCTTGCTCGTCGAGATGATCCTACAGGGACAATGATGAACTGTCACCCCGGCACATTCATGATTGCCTGCATTTCTGCCTAGTACGGCAGATAACGTTGTCGTGAAATAGTAGTTCGTGACGCAAACTTGCAGGATCGGAGGTATACAACGATGACTGACGTGCAGACTGTTTAGTTGGGCGACTGAACGTTATGATTCGAACTGCGTGGGGAGTATGGAGTTTGGACCGGTGGATTAATCCGTTGCTAGTACTTATCGTGCGACTTATGTCCATTGCGGCTGACCGGCACCTCTGGCAGGACCGATCGACGGCACCTCTGGCAGGACCGATCGACGCAGCTAGTGATAACATGAACAGCTGTCGATTCGGTGCTCGAATTAATCTCATTAATTTAATTTGAATCCTTATTCGAGGTTCAAATTACATGTTTTGAGTTTTAAGTGTCACAGCGAACTTGTATGCCCCAGAAATGCGAAACCTGAACAATATCACATCCTGCGAGTAGTTCGTGGTTTCTTATTGTGTGACGTGGCCTTCTTCTGAGTTCTGATCACCCACGACCAGAATACATCAGATGATCAGAATACATGTTAGGCCAAGGAAACAGAAGGAAAATAGGTGTAACAAAATCCAGCGAGGACTTCGTCTTCGTGTGCATACAGCAGAGTACCGGTCCAGAATCATTTTGAGAACATGAATCCAACACTCATGTTTGAAGACTTAAGCTCTAAGGTCTAAAGTTTAGAGGAATGGATCCGGGTGAAATGGGTTTTGTTTCGAACTAACACTAAAAGAAACCATGAACTCCTCTAGCATAGTAGCATGATGAGAAATTAAGTTTTTTTCTGGTGTGCTTAAACTTAATTACCCTTACCCAAAAGAATTTAGTAGGCTATAGCTAATCCATGAAGGTAAAAGCCACCCAAGTTAAACACAAGTGAAAGCAATAAACATGATAAGTAGAACCACATGTTTTCCATAAAAAAAAATCCACCAACAAAAAAAAATGAAATTCTTTTTCCAGAGGCATATTTAGTCGTTGCACATTCTCTTATATAATTATAAGAGCAAAATGCACCATAGGCCCATTACCTTTGTTCTGTGTCATCTAGATCTATTACCTTTAAAAGTGCAATTTTGAGTCTATTATCTTTGTTTGGATTCACTATAGGTCCAAATCTATCTAGAAGTAAGTTGACAATCTGCCGACCTCACTTGCCTTTTTTTTTCTTTTCTTCATTCTTAAAATTACTCACAATTTCATATGGAAACATCAAAAACTTGCAACATGAAAGTCGCTCAAAATTAAAAGCTCTATAAATTTCTATAAATGTAATTTTGGTCGCCATTGATATCTGTAGAGTAGAATCTATACGTTATCGGCCTTGTTCCACCCCCACCCCTTGTGCACGCCCCCGAGTTCGCAGACAATGAGTAGCTCTCCATGTATGCACAATGTCCGGCTCGGAAATAGGATCCATGTCGTCCTAAATTTGGCAAACACGACATGCGCCTGGTAGTGGTAGACCGCTCCTAAAAGCTGAGCTACTACTCATGCAGGAGACCGGTGACAACGCTGGTTCCTCATGTGATGCCTCTCGCGTTGAATTCCTGGTCCATTCTCGACGACCCAACGGAGCTGCCAATTCCAATCTGAGCGAGGGCACCCACGGCGGCAACAGCCAATCAGTCGCCTGCCGTCGCCGTCAGGAGAATATCGCAGAAGCTGGCGATCAAGGTGAATTCCAGCAGATCGAATAGCCTTCCAGCTTCATATCACAGGTAAGCGATCGAGAGAATTAGGTCTTCAATTTGATGCCGCAACATGCTGACAGGAAATTAGTTTTAAAAACTGTATTTTGTGTAGCTAATTAAGGCATCTCTGAGTTCAAATAAACGGGGACACTACTATCAATATGATAATACTAACATGTAGCTAACATTCTTGTGTGCACAAGGAAGCCGAGGGAAACAAACATTTTCTGACATTTGTCGATATATAGGAACATTTAGAAAATATAGAGTTTTCTACCTTTTATGAATTTATTAAATGCAAGAGTTGCTCCAGTTCATATATATTTGAAAGAAAACAAGATTGTTGTATTTAGAAACTAGTCTCTGTTCTTCATGTCCCTTGGCACGATTTGTTTCTTCAGGCTTTCTAATCTGCGCCGCACAGCATGGAAGGTGGCATCCACAAAGCTGAGAGCACCGAGTTCAGGGACTTGCTCTACCTGACGTCAAAGCAGCCCTTCATACTTCGCCTCGCCTTCTCCGCCGGCATCGGTGGCCTCCTCTTCGGCTATGATACTGGTCCGTCAAACTATGTATCCTACTTAGTCCATTCTTTTCCAAATTACAATATAACGCATCATTCGAATTGCTCTGAATTTGCAATGCTAAACTGTCATATAGCTAGGTTCACTTAAAATTTATGCTGCATGGGATTTTCTGTCCTGGAGAGGAGACCTTCAAAATCCGCAAAACTAATTTTTTTCCTATGCCTGGAGATGCTCTTAACTTATTTATGTGCTTATTACCTATCAAAAATATTGGTGAAAAAATATCATGATGCATTTTTAACATAAGTTGTGATGTACAAAATTTTAACTTAAAACACACAGTGTGAGTGGAGATTAAATCTTATTATAGGGTAATCTACAACAACCTAAATAGTTGGAGTAAATGCAAAAATACTTTAAGAGTTACGTGGACACATATATGGTGGAGTAATTCAGTAATTGGACTTTTTATAGTGGAGGTTGAAGTGCATAACAGCTAATCGATCAGCAGAGTCGAACAGTTGCTTTGTTTCAAAAAGAAATTTAGAGTTTTCTAAAATTTACTCTCTAGAGATTCATTTGAGTAAAAGTTATTTTTTTATATATCTTTGTACCTCCAACAGTTTTTCGTATCTTATATACACTCCAAATAGGCTGTTGGAAGTTTTTCCTCACTAAAATTTGTATTCCTCTCAATTAAGAAGGTTATAAACAACTTTTTTTTTAGTTTCTCACAATGCCATCTGCCTCCGATGCTTCTAATCCTGTGGCTCTAATCTAATCTCGATCTACGTAGGCGTCATATCGGGGGCTCTCCTGTACATCCGAGACGATTTCGAGCAGGTCGAGCAAAGCACCGTGCTGCAGGTACTTTTTGTTCAATCAAAAAATGCAAAGGGATGGATAGAGTGAGCATGCAAGCAGAAACTAACCCTGTGGGTTGTACAGGAGACGATTGTGAGCATGGCGGTGGCGGGGGCAATTTTTGGCGCCGGCGTGGGCGGCTGGATGAATGACCGGTACGGGCGACGGCCGTCGATCCTGATCGCCGACCTGCTGTTCCTGACTGGCTCCATCGTCATGGCTTTCGCGCCGTCGCCCCAGTGATCATCATGGGCAGGGTCCTGGTGGGCCTTGGCGTCGGGATGGCCTCCATGACGTCGCCGCTCTACATCTCCGAGGCCTCGCCGGCGAGGATCCGGGGCGCGCTGGTGAGCACCAACGGGCTGCTCATCACGGCGGGGCAGTTCCTGTCCTACCTCATCAACCTGGCCTTCACCAAGGTGAGCGGGACGTGGCGCTGGATGCTGGGAGTGGCCGGCGTGCCGGCGCTCGTCCAGTTCGTGCTCATGCTGGCGCTGCCGGAGTCGCCGCGGTGGCTGTACCGCAAGGACCGGAAAAGCGAGGCCGAGGAGATCATGCGCAAGGTGTACCCGCCGGAGGAGGTCGAGCAGGAGATCGAGGCGCTGCGGGTGTCGGTGGAGGCGGACATGGCGCAGGAGCGGTCCCTCGGCGGCGACGGGCTCGCGGGCACGCTGCGGAAGGCGTTCGGCAGCGTGGTGGTCCGGCGCGCGCTCACCGCGGGCGTGCTCTGCCAGGTGGCGCAGCAGCTGGTGGGCATCAACACCGTCATGTACTACAGCCCGACCATCGTGCAGCTCGCCGGGTTCGCGTCCAACAGCACGGCCATGGCGCTGTCGCTCGTCACGTCGGGGCTCAACGCCGTCGGGTCCGTGGTGAGCATGTTCTTCGTGGACAAGGCCGGGCGGCGGAGGCTGATGCTGCTCAGCCTCACGGGCATCGTGGCGTGCCTCGCCATGCTCAGCGGCGTCTTCTTCGCCGTGGACAGCCACTCGCCGGAGGTGAGCGTGCCCGGGACGGCGCAGTTCGGCGACAGCACGTGCCCGGCGTTCAACCTCGCCACCGCGGCCGGGGTGGAGTGGACCTGCGCCCAGTGCATCAAGGCGGCCAACGGCTGCGGCTTCTGCGCGGACACCGACAAGCTCCTCCCGGGCGCCTGCCTGACGTCGTCGGACGCGGCGCGACGCGCGTGCCGGACGCGCGCGGGGGGGGGCCGGGGGCGGCGCGAGTGGTACACGCGGGGCTGCCCGAGCTCCTTCGGCTGGCTGGCGCTCGTGGCGCTGGGCGCCTACATCGTGTCCTACTCCCCGGGCATGGGCAGCGTGCCGTGGCTCATCAACTCCGAGGTGTACCCGCTCCGCTTCCGGGGCGTCTGCGGCGGCATCGCGGCCGTCGCCAACTGGACGTCCAACCTGCTCGTCACGCAGACGTTCCTCACCCTCACGCAGGCGCTGGGCACGGCGGGCACCTTCCTGCTCTTCTGCGGCGTGTCGGCCATGTCCTTCCTGCTCATATTCCTTCTCGTGCCGGAGACCAAGGGGCTGCACTTCGAGGAGGTGGAGCAGATGCTGGGGAGCAACGACTACAAGGCATGGAAGAAGTTCAATGCCAAGGCCTGATTAGACATAACTAGTTTTTGGGCTTCCTGGTCCCCCATTATATCCATATATCCAATAGGGGTAAGCAGTTTACGATTGATTTGCATTTATTCATCTTTTGTTTTAGACCAGCCGTTGTGTAGGCTTCAATAGTTATTTTGTGACAGATCAATATTCTAGATTTTGTATAAGGCCAGTTTTAGTGGGGAGTTTCATAGCGTTATTTCTAAGACCGTCATGTCATCCGAAGAAAATACTACAGATAAAATCTTCACTCACTCTCAATAGAGAGTTTCACTCCATAGTTTCATACGCATTCAATTTCATGCCTCATAAAGAGTTGGTATTTGTGCTTTCATCTCCATTAATCTCATTTCTCATCTCTCTTCTTAATTACGATGTCACGTCATCCAAAATGCCTACATAGCAGCTCATATGTAAACAAAACTATGATGAAACACCCACTGAGCTTAGGCGGTCTCAATGGAGAGTTTCACCTCCCGATTTCCAAGATTTTAAACTTTGGCATGAAATAGGCATCTCCCTCAATGCACGCAGTTTCATAGGCTCAAGGGTCCCCAGACCTCTCTCTCATTGCATGGTTTAATTACATAGTTCCATGGTGAAACACTATTTGTGTCTTAATGGGGTTTCACCCCATTTCCAACGCATGTGAAACGGTGCCCAAAGGTTTTACCATGGTGAAACTTTTTCCTTCTCTCTTCTAGGAGTTTCATGCAAAAGTGAATTTTTCTTTGATGTGGCGTTGCATTTAATGTGCATGAAACACTCATGAAACTCTCATTAAAGACTGTCCCTTAACGAGCTAAAATTATTGGCCTTATATTTTTACTAGTTTCCAATGGCTTCATGTATTACACTTTACAATTGGTAGATAACTAGACCTTAACTCTATAAACTTGGGAGTACTATGACTATTTGTTTTAATGAATGTATGGATAATCAATAACAAATTATGGATGCATTATGTATGATATGAAGTATAAACCACAGATGATGTTTGGTATAGAATTACACATATTATCTTTTGTTTGATTTATTGTCTCATGAATGGGCTACTATTACATTATTTCTATTCTCAAGTTTTAAAATGATATAAATATTATAATTTTTTTTTTTAATGATCTGGCTCGTGAGCCTAACCCTAACGAGCCGCCAACTTGAGCTCGTAAAACAAAACCGAACCGAGGCTGGCTCGTTATCTTAACAAGCGAGAACGAATCGAGCCAAATGAGCCGAGCTGGCTCGTTAAGCCAGCTTTAGCCAGGGATGTCCACATTCCCTACGTCAATATTGCCGGTGACACCTCATCTTCATAACGTGCTTGAGCAGCTGCCAACATGATTGAAATATGGCAACATGGATTTTTACGTGGATACTTGCCACAACTGATTGTTCTTACATTTTTAAACATTGCAAATATAAATCATCAATAACTTTCAAGTTGTTGAGTTTGCAAAAAATAAAAATTGTATGAATATATTTTTCTTAAAAATACTTTTATAAAATATACATATCTCCTTCCATAAATATTATTTATAATAAAAAAGAGATCAAATTTGAGTTTTAAAGACCGTTCCGCTGTGCTGAACGACTTCCTTTACGAGTAATGAGGGAGTATATATATTATGAGAATTAGGTCAAAAGCGGTGAAACTATGTATTTGTCATCAGCACATGGTGCAGCTCCAACACATATCGCTGCTGCTGGTGATGAAACGCGCGCTCTGCATCTTAGTTCCGTCCAGTGAAACTTCCGAGGATTCCTGTGATTCTAGCTAGTTTGAATTCTGGGTTTGGTCCATCGCGGTATCTACTGGCCATCTCATTGCGGCCATTGCACAATTCATCGTAATGTTGCGGTTTCCTAAGGTGAAACAAAATTCTCTGCAGAAGAGATATCGTATGGATCTGAGACTGAACCGAAGCAGTTCAAATCTCACATTCTCTCATATAAAGGCAACACACCCTTCATCATATTTGGTACCATGACATGTTCTAAACAGGTGCTAAACATTATTGTAAATACTTGAATTAGCCCATAATCGAATGCCTAGCAGATGCTAATCGATACCTAACAAAGGGAGAAAAGAAACAAGTCAAACCCCTGACATTGTGCTTGCGCTGTCTTCTGAAGACTACATCATCCACATAGCACGGGGATTCAGTGATACCCGTGATGGTGGGTACTATACAACTAACTCCTAGTTACACGCACCTGGCCAGGCTTTTCAAAGAAAAATTAACAGTATCGTTCATCTGTTCCCACGAAAGGGACAAAAACGACTTGATTCATGCCTGCAAACAACCAATCAGATCATGAAACCCATTTCATGCTCGCAACTTCATTGGCCGTTAGCTGATTCTGAAACAAAAGGCAAGAGAAACACCAGTGATCAGTGTGCCTCGTCATCACACAACCGGCTTCACCACAAGCTAAAGCCTTTCATAGTCATCATATAGATACATATGCATACCTGTTTGCTTGGTTGATCCATTTTGACTGTTTTCTGGAACTTCCTTGGCGGCAGAAGATTCTGGAATCTCAGAAGGTAACTTCAATTCATCTGAAGCATCCTGGGCCTTTTCTGTCCCCGGTATGCACTGCTGCTCTAGCATCTTCTGAAGACACTTCCCTTGTTCCTCAATTCTAAGCTGTAAACTTCTTTGTATCTGAATTCCATGGAACAGCCATAATGATGAGCGTAAGATGTAGTAATGCCGCAGACAAGGTTACAAGGCAATTTTCGGGAACAAACATTTACAGTTCAGATTTTTGGCTAGCTCAAATTTGAATCTGAATTGGTTAGCAGCAGGGTTGTATAAACCAGTTTTGCTAAAACCAAGCATATTTTTTTAAACAACAAAAATGTGAAGCCTATTGGCACGTAGTGCTTACGGTTCATCAACCAATGAAGCAACTATCATTATAGTAATTCTGCCAAAAAAAAAAAAAAGCATACTCTGATAGAGGTCAGTGATACTATAATATCTTAGTACATGCACTCTTAAGAATTGACCATACTAGGGCAATTATTTTATTTGTAGATCACATTACAAATAACAATACAAGTTCCAAAATAATGCAAATTAAACCTGTAGCATAAGATGCAAAGAACAGTGTCGCATATAAAAATAAAATTCAAAATCTCCTGATGCAAAGGAAAACATGGTACGATAAAAATGTTTTACCAACACCTCTAAGTTGTACTAATTTTAGACCCTTGCACTTTCAGACATCGAATTGAAAGCAGAGCAAAGTGTAATAGTACCTCAAGCTGTTCATGAAGCCGCTTTTGAAGTTCCAACTGGGCGAAGTGCTTCAGTGAGGTCAAAACTCCTGCAGCAGTATAAAAATGACACTTTGAAACCAGGCACTCGAAACAAAGAACCAAAGCTCAGGACCAAATAACAAAGTAATTTGGGGAAACCCATACAACTTGGCTAACACAGCAAGGTGTTACTTGATTAAAAAGTAATAAAAGTAATAAATCACTGTTTTCAGGAAAAATATTTGAAATTGGCTATAAAACTACTCAGAAAGGAGGAAGCTGAAATTTATCAAAATACATAGGCAATGCTCGATCCATGAATCTATGCTGTGACGGCACATTCAGTAAAAAGAAGTGTTGAAGATAGTTGTGTTTAACCAGACTGATGCACAAACAAAATGACATCTGTTTGATAATTAATTGAACATATTGCATTTCTATTCTTGCGAACTGCAAAATTTTATGCCATTATTAATGTTTGTTTGCTGAAAATATGATCACAATAATAGTATCTACTGTAAACAAATTTCGAGATCAGGCATTTCATGCAAAAACTCGATGATAAAAACTCAACCACAAGGAGAAGACAACTCCCTGGCTTTGTGTTATGAGAGGGAGTACCAGACCCTTTGAGGTACTCACGTGACCTGCATGCACCCAGATTTGAGCCCAGGTGGATGGACTCTCAACTGGAAGCTCTACCAACCAAGCTATTGCTCGGCTCTCTAATATATTGGAAATGAAAGCCATATCCTGCTTTCTCATTGCATATTGAATCAAAACATCCACACAAACAAAATCCTAGGTGCAGACTTACCCTTTCAGGTCAATAGATGGTATATCTTCTTTTGATGCCACTTTCTTTTCAGAAGAGCCTGAAAATATGAAATCAACAAACCTAATAAAACAACTGAAGAAATTGCAGCAATGAATACAAAAGAAACATAACATATAGGAAGTGGAACATGTCAGAGACCTTCAGATAACTCTGGTCTGTATCGCGCTGTTCGGTATTTCTGAAACAGTGTTAAATAAAAATCAGATAGAGAATAAATTTTCAACTATTTTCAATAACATTCGAGAATAGGGCTAGATATCAGACCTGAAGATGACTTTTTACATGATAAATGGTCAAATTGTCTGCCTTCATTAGCTTCAGGACACCCTTAGGAGTTGCTTCTGCAACAATACAAGGAAAATGTCGAAATGAATATATTCAATCATGGGAGAAACGTCTGCAAACAGTACGCACTTTCACTGCCACCAAGTTGATTGACAGCATCCACAAAGCGCTCGTGAAGCTCAGGAGTCCATCTCATGCGTGCCTTCGCAGTATTGGAGCCCGCGGTGGGTGAGGGTGCCACAACTGCCAGCGGTTCAACAGATTGAGACAAAACTGTTTGTTGGATAGCTGATTGGTGAACTGAGATGGATGATTGCACAGGTTGCCCAACCTATGTGAAGCATACATTAATGCATAAAGACTATAAACAAACTGTACAGTGAAGTAAAGGTTATAACAAAGAAAAGTGACCTAGCCACTACAAGATTGATTACTACCATAGATGAAATTGTATGTTGCAAAAGATAAGCAAATGCATGCCTGATTTTCAACTTCAAAACCCATTTCATAAAATTACTGAACTCAAACAAGTGACTTGGCAAATCCTAAATTATATATGCTGCTTTATTAAAATTATCCTAATAAGAGCACAATACAGCAACTTCGCCGTATTTTGTCCTGCCACCTGTAAACACAGCAAACCTCCTGGACCCTGCTAAATTTTTCCTCATGTGAAATTCCTATAGTGAGGTTGTGAACTTGTACAGACTACATAAGTCAAGCTAAAGCTGAATGTGCATTGCGAGCCAAGTCAAATCTGACTGGAGTCGCTTGAGGAAACACCGAACACCCTACATGCAGTTTAGTCACCCTACATGCAACACCGAACTTGTACAGATTACTCATTTGTTGCAACGAAGAAAAAAATACCAGGTAGCCCCTGACATATTGTTTCATCTTGCAATGCATACTGACATAGTCTACCGTTAGAATACAGTTCAGATGTTAAACAACATCTGGGTCTGAGATCCAAAGTGGAAAACATTTAGTCTTGGTCTAGTCAAGCAGTAAAAATGCTGAAACTTTTTTGACCCACAGGCCACTTCAAAAAAGAAAAAAAAAAGAATGAGATGTATGATGTGAAGTTGTGAACCTGTATACAACATGCAGTGGTCACTATCCTGGATGTGCGATGAACAGTGAAAAGTTGAAATTTTAAAGATTTCCATGTGTAGGTTTGATGTATCATATATATATAAATAAGATATAACAAAAAGTAAGCTTACAAAACATTTGTTTTGGAAAAAAAAAATAGGACTTGTAGCGGTAGGACATCAACAATATGACCATAGATTTGTGGATTCATCATCAACTGACAAGGAACCAGAATAGACCAACCATACAGTTATGGAATACTAAGCACAAACAGGAGTACAAAAGTCTACCCAGCAAAACTGGCAGAATTAACTAGCGTACCTGTTGAGTTTCTGCAGAAGTTGGGTTATCCACCATGTCCTTCCAATCCTCATTCATAAACTCTGTCCACCATTCAGTTTGCTTAGTAAGATCATCCGTACCTCCAATAGATGAGGTCCCAGTCAAATTATTCCCAGCAGGGACATCACCAGAGTATTCAAGAATGCTCTCAACTGGATCAGGGCACCAGGTTGGTTCAATGTCTCTTGGGAAATCAGTTATGGAAGGTTCAAAGCCTCCATATTGTGTCCCATAATTCAGCATTGAAGAAGTTGCAGTGCTTGGTGCTTGAGAATTGTATGGATTGTGGTTGGAATATTGGTCAGAATTTGGAAGCGAAGAGAACCTTACAGATGGAGGTGAGCACAAAGGTCCAACAGAGCCAGTATTGGCTTGAAACTGACCACGGATAGGAGCAACAGTGGTCTGGTGAGGCGGTAGTGGAGTGCTCCTCAATTCTCTCTCCATCAAAACACTCTGTGCATCTGGAAGCCTCGGGAAGCTCTCGTCCAGAGAGGCTGGTATAGAAGGCAGAGATGTTGGTACAGTTACAGGAACCCCAGAACTGTAGAGCTGGTTGGTGCTTATTCTCTCCATCTACAAACAAGCACAAACCTCAGTTACCACCACCACAATGTTCCTCCAGTGTTCAATGCGCTTTCTATCTATCTTGACAAGGATTGTGTCTGCAATTAAAGAAAAGGCATTCACGTTTGTCACAGCGAGAAATCTTTGAGAACATGAATTGAATGATACACTTGCCAAGAAACAGATGAATCCAATTTCATTCATCAATCCAACTATGTAGTGTTTTCATAGAAAGTACACACTAAACCGGAAGTCAGCCGTAGCTTAATCAATGAGTTAGACTACATGGCAAATTTCAACTGGACTACAGGGCCATTTGGGCAACAGAGGCAGACTTTTTACATGGTCAAATAAGCTGTTAGCTTGACAACAATTTTGATTCTCTGATCATGGCACGCCAGCCTGTAAGTGTCTCTACTCTACTACCAGGATTAAATTAAACACACTCCATGCAAATTCTCCCTAGACAAACGATGTTAAAAACATTAGATGTAAGACATGAACGAATAAATCGCTAGCCAAAGTACCACATAACAGAGAACGACCCAAATTCCACGAGCCTAGCTGACATACCTAGCTGAGGTAATAAATTCCACTCGCCCACGAGCCTAGCTGACATATATATACTAGGATAAATTTCGCACGACACTTCGCACGAGTCCAGCCACCAATCTGAACCTAAGGCAAATCGTTAGGTCCTTAGGGCGGGCGCGCCAACTCATCAGCAACCTTAACACAGAATTTGTCTCCACCAATCGAACCACAAGGAACCCAACCCAAGCGAAACAGGATCGAATCATGGCCCTAACCGAGCGCCCGAGGCGAAAACGAGGTCGAATCAGCTGGGACTAAACCGGTGCCGGGACAAGGCTGGCCTCACCTTCGCTGCGGGCGGCGCGTGGCGGGATCAGCGGTGCGGAAGAGCTTGTGCGCCGAACCCCTCGCCTGGCGGCCTGCCCTCCAACAGAGCTCGAGCGAGACGGGGAAGGGAGGGAGGGATGAGATGTGAGGCGAGGGGAGGAGAACTGGGGGCGGCCTTTCGCGTGGTTGGAGCGCCGCGCTCACTCCGCACGCGAGCGTCGAGGCTCACCGACACGCGGGGCCCATCGAGCGGGCCCGCGGATGCCGTGGGATGGGTAGATTGAGGGATGGTGGAGGCGAGCGATTTCGTTGCGCCGATGGGAAATGATTCTGTCAACTTGAGGGGCGGAGCAGTGGGTGGGCCGGGTCCAGGGGACGCAGCGTGGGCCGGTTGGCGCAGGCGGTGGGGCTGGGGCCCAGTGGCAGTGAGTGTAGGCGCAGTGGGCTGGGCGCGAGGGGCGGTTGACGATGGCCGATGCGGGTTCCGTCTCGGCGTCCACAATTGGCACCGAGGAGGAGGGAGGTCGGAGCGACGGAGAAAGCAAAAGCCCAAGAACGCAGCACCCAAGTGGGCCCGCCCACGGTGATGCCACTTGGATTGGATGGGTGGTCAAGGTTACGGCTGCTGTTTTTTAAAGAGCCTGCATTCTTTTCAACCTCCATTTCTGTTTTCAAAAAAAATTAGGGCATGTTTGGATCGGAGAATTTTCAAAGGTAAATCGTAGAAATGGAGAAACTCATGAAAGGAAACCAAAGAGTGTGTTTGGAGCGGAGGAATTGAGATTTCCTTTCCTTTGGATTCCCGTAGTCAGATGTCGAATTTAGAGGAAAAGAAGGATTCACTCTAATTCCCTTGTTTTCTTGCCCTTCTTGATTGCTCCAGCAAATGAGTGATGACGAGATGGTGGCGGGTGTCATCTGGGAGGATTCTACCTCTTAAAGTAGTACATGTTAGTCTAACTATTGAGTAGTCTATACCTATCTCTATGTGTTATCTACGCCTTATTTACCTTTATCATAATCACTAGGTAAATGCCCAATGCGTTATGCACGGAAAAACATAATACAAAAAAAATGAGACCCACAAGGTTAGGCGTCCCTTGGGTATCTCACTAAGAGGATGCGCGATTCGAACCGAGGCTGGCTCAGCCAACCGCTTTTCCTAAATGCATTGAGGTGACCGGTTACACCGGGAGGATCTTGATACTACAATAACATATTTATAAGCATATGTTATACTATGATATAATAAAATCGATAATGTAATCGAAATATTTGGAACATCAAACATTCGAGATCAATTTACAAGCTATTTCGATATTTGATCCTGCACACGTAAATTCTTTCAATCTAAGAGGTCACATGAAGATTTCCTCTTGTTTTCTACCTCCAAATATCTTTTTTGCTGAAAATATTCAGTACTGAAATAGCTATTAGCTACAGTTATATCAAGCAAGAGCAGGGGCTACTTCCTGATTTCAATCAAGATGAGAGAACATTCTCTATAGCATGTATTCCACTTGCACCTAAACCACCAATTACCTATAGTGCACAGCATGTAAAGAAGAAACTCTGCTTGTCACTCTGTCTCACCAAGAACACTAAGAACAAAATCGGGAATTGAAGACAGCAGACCTCCAGTAGCCCTCGTCAACATGCAATGGCGTCTCTCCCCAACGCCTATTTATGCCCACACCTCTCGCTCCTCAGCCAACAAGAAGCAGCTGGAACAGACAGCAGCTCAATCGTCAGTATTCAGTTCAACACAGACTGTATGTAAGATCCAATCAAGAAACCACAAGTGCACAAATGGCGGCCATCACGGAGGCACTTCTCCTCCAGTCTCAAGGCGTCCCCGCCCTGCTCCCGGCCTCGCGCCCGCGCCGAGGTTCCCGGCTCCACCGACTGCGCACGCGGGACCAGGCTAACACCCGCGGCGTCCAGCACCTGGTCAGCATCGACGACCTGCGGCAGGTCGCCGACCATGCCGTGAACGGCCACGCGCCAGCTGGTACGACAACGACGCCGACGCCGCAGGGCACTGCGGCGCAGAGGCTCCGCGCGATTGCGGAGGCGGCCGCGGACCGCGCGGACATGCACGACATCATCGGGCGGCAGCGGGACAACTGGAACCACCTGCTGCTCCATGCCACCAACTCGCTCGCGCTCACGGCGTCGCTCGCGTAGCCGGCGGCCTCCTCCCCGACGCTCCCGGCGCTCAAGGCATCGGCGGGTGTCCTCCTCGGCGTCCTCGCCACGGCGGACGTCACGATGGCCGCCGTCAACAGGATCCAGCCGTCACAGCTCGCCAAGGAGCAGCGCAACGCCACACGCCTCTGGAGGCAGCTCGAGCGCGGCGACCGCGCCGCCGCCGCGCTCTACACAGCCACGACGACGGAGGCTGACGTACAGGAGGCCATGGACAAGGTGCTCGCCCTCGATGGTGCGACGCGCTGCGGCGACCGAGGGGGTGATTGGGGAGAGATCGAGGGAGCGCCGGTTTCCCCTTGATCGTGCGGGAGGGAGCGCCGGTTTCCTGATTTGACGGGGGCAGGATTTTTCTACCGTGCAAAAGCGGGAGCGGGGCGGGGTGAGTCTTCCGGGGTGGACGATTGCTTTCGAGTCTTTTTAGTAGTATAAATAATATCATTATTATTGACTTACCCTGCTAAATAGTGCTAATGAAAGATTCTCTCATAAGTATGCTATCTCATCAATTGACTCATTCCAACCTCCATTCCTCCCTATGGTAAAATTATAAATGATCAACTTTGGATTACTCCCAATAAAATGCTAAAAGTGTTATTTTATCCGTAAACATGGATACCCTACGTTATATATATTATTTATTTGCAAAAAGATTGCAACCAAGACATTATAGATATCACAAGCATTGCTGCTGGGGATGAAAACCTAGCCTACAATAGTGCTATGAGATGGAACCACACTGAGTGCTCCTGGAGGCATATCGCTTGGGTGAGATTAACTCCACCCATCGCGGTAGTGACGTTAAGGAGTACCAACAACCGCTCAATTTAGACACAGAGGACCCGGATCCGGATCCGGCATCCACAACTCCAGGCAGCCATCCATGGAGGTGGGAACTCTGAGCTCTAGAGGGGAGGAGGAATGTAGGAGAGAAAGGGAGGAGGATGGAGGCTGCTACATGGGCCTTTTTTTAGCACTACAGGGAGCAGGCCGCCGCCACGCTAGCTGGAGAGTCGCGGCAGCGATCGGAGTTGCCTTGGTCGGGGACTATTGCGGTGGCGGTGGGTGTCACCTCCCGTGCCGCCTTAATGAAACTAATTATATAGCATAAATATTAATATTGATATTTAATTATTTTTATATATAGTTGGTTAAAGTTGAGTACCTTTGACTTAAATGAGAGGTTTTTTTGTAACGTAATAACATATTGTTTAGCTGGGCGTGTATCGTCACTTACAAAAGCATCACATAATCATGCCCTTGGTCCATCGTGGGGCAGAGTGTTCTCAAATGAACCACACTTATACATGGACTTACCCACGTAACTAAGGCAATCGACAAGAAAGCAAGGCAACACATGAAACGGGAGGGCCTCCCCGCGACCTCAGCCACTGCGTCGGCCATTGCACGAAGGAAACGGGAGGGCCTCCCCGACGTCGGGGCGCCCACGACCTGGCGCCTACGGTGTGGACCCCGCTAGCCTTACAAACGGGTCCACGCGGTGAAAGGCAGCGGCACTGTCGATCGGCCAGATCGGCGCCTTGGCGAGGCCGGGACGGCGTGGACAACCCCAGGCCGTGTCGAGCCACCTGGGGTTCTCATATTCTGAGATATTTAGATGCCTCAATAGGACTACATTTTAAAAAAATAATTTGTCAAAGAAAGTGTTTGCTTTTTGTAGGATTCATGAATTATTTACTCTTCTATATTGATCTTACTAATTCTGTGGTGTTTACTTTTGGTTTGGAATGGAGAAGAAAGTGTTTGCTTTTTGTATGATTAAACTTCTTATTTACTCTTCTATATTGATCTTATAAATTCTATGGTGTTTACTTTTGGTTTGGAATGGGGCGGGTGCAGCATCGTGCGCCTCCTGTCCTATAGTTTTACCAAAGCATCAGATAGTCGTGCATGTGGTCCATCGTGGCCTAAGGTTGTTCCACTGTGAACCAGTGAGACTGAACACACTCATACATGGACATACCGGGCGGGAAGGGGCCTAGCCCCTCCTATGAATGTCAAATTTCCATTGAAATTTAAATAAATTCTGAAAATTTAACAAGCCTGGCCCCTCCTATCATTCAAAAATTCAACTTTCTGGCTCCGCCCTACGTACCAAGCCAATAGACAAGGAAGACACCAAATGCATGCTGATAACATATAATTTGGCGAACAACTTTACTACTTTGTTATTCCGGTAGCAACCATACAACATATTGTTGGAAATTATGGTGTAGAGAACATTTGAAATAAAATTCATGTCATCCACATAGTTGCAGATTCTGGTTCATCAAATACTTGAAAAAATAATGTTTGTCATTTTTATAGAAAAGAGAATATATTATCACAACCTCTGCATCAATCAATGCATATAATTGTTCCTTATTACAAATCAAGCACTGCTAACCAAGCAATCTCAAACACAAAGTTATGGAAAACGAAATGAATAGAAGTTTTGAAACTAAACATCTAGAAAGCAATTCTATTATTAAATCTCCAACCATGTCTAGCAAACACTTCATTGTGGTTGTTGGTGATAGAACTTTAAAAAAATTGACTAGTGAAAACTTAAATGGGAATACAATAAGGTGAAAAAGGACTCATTAAAAATAATTGACCTATGAAGAAAGCATTAGCACAAAGTTACAATCGCCCTATTAGTTGCTCAACTGTCTACATTGCACTCAAATCACTCTTCGTCAGATGAGGTCTGCCCAGCTTCATCACCATAAAGCAGATCTCCAACCATACATGGAGTGTAAAGGAATGACTCATATATACCATTTGTGTGGTTACGATAGTAACATTTTGGACGAGAGTTTCCCAAGTACTGAATCTTGGAGGAATTAAAATGATAGGCAACCACTCCAAACCACCCAGCCATAAAGACAACTTCCTTGAAAGGATGGAACCCAATAATGTTAAAACCCCCGTAATAGTAGTCTTGGCCTTCAAGGTGATTAACAGTAAATGTATCATCATTGTCGGAGTCCCACTCATAGCTCCCCTGGATACTAGCATTATCTTCTTCTGTATCATCATTGTCGGAGTCCCACTCATAGCTCCCCTGGATACTAGCATTGTCTTCTTCTGTATCATCATTGTCAATATCCATCATTGTCGGCCCGCTCATCTACTAGCATTATCTTCTTCTATAATCCAAGATCCATCCGGCTGTCTACCATTGTGATAAGGGAGTGATCCTACATAATGAGAATAGTACCCAACCTCAACTTCATACTTCAGAACCCAAACCATCTGCCCACATGATTCGTTGAGTGTCCAAATCATTAGTTGACGATGATCACCATTAACTATTCCAAAGCATACGTCAGTATGCAATTTCCCCAAATAGGGTTTTGCGTCCTCAACGTTTGTTGGCGCTTCAATTATTTGATACTCACTGTTTGACAATGAAAGCCTATAAAAGGTAAAATTACCATTAGTACATGATGGATATTTGTTTGATGTACTGATGTTAAATGCATCTACAACTGTTTAAGTAGTATATAAAATAAAAAAATTAATTACAATATTATAGTGCACGTGAACATATATAAAATATTTTGGTACTAACTCTATGGTACCGAATGTATGATGTGGTTATGGAAACATACGAAACATGAAAAAGGCATGAAAATGGTTTCGCAAAAATACGAAATTATATAAAAATATATAAATATTTATGCTAATTAATTAGTATTATCGGGTTTTTTAACCAATTTATTTGGAGTTTAAATGTTAAGTGTATTTTTTACAAATTAAAATTAAAAGTTTGAAGGCATCTATTTTGGGACGGATGAACTATGAAGACTATTTAATATTTAATAGTTATCATAAAAGATAAAATAAAAACAAAGTTTGTATTATTTTATTTATACTTTGTTACAAATGCTTATGTATCTTGTCTATATATTATTTTGTTTAACAATATCGCTTATTTGAAAACAATAAACCATGTTATATATCTATATCTATTGAATAGCTATATAATACCTAATAATAATAAAAATGGTTTCGTAAAAATTATTAAAATGTGCATTCTCTTATTTTCACATTAAATTATATATTTAAGGCATGGTAAATTTTCAAAGCAAGCATTTGCTTGGTCCTATATTCCCTCTCGCACACCGATAAAAAAGAAAACGAAACATGTTGAACACATAAATTCATATTAAGATAGCATAAATTTGTAATCATGGCATGAAGATTATTAAATAAATAAAAGCACCGTAAATTTCAAAATAAATATTTCAAAACGAACCGTAAATTTCAACCTACAATCGTTTGTTGACAAAATAAATAAATATACATACCTTGTCACAAAAGAACCTCGACAATGGACATAGAGCGATCCATGATGGTAGATGGCGTATCGTCTACGTGGCCCAAGAAACGTAGGTTTCTCTGGATCCAATCGCATTTTCTCCACTGTCCCTGCCGGCATGCCTTGCCGGACAAAAAGCCCTCTCTCCCAGTGGCCGGTCCTCGACGAGAACACGGGAAGCGTCCATGGTGTTGGTGGCCATTCCATCAAGCGCCATGGATCGATATCACGTTCCAGGTCCTCATCCTCGGACGACGGCGGTTGCTGAAACTCCTCTTCGTGGTACGCCTCTGCCTTTTCTTCCTCACCAGTAGCATCCACGGACGATGGCAGTTGCTGAAACTCCTCTTCTTCATGGTACGCCTCTGCCTTTTCATCACCAATCGCTGCGCCGCCGTCGTCTCGCTGCGCTGCCTCTGTCTCTTCCTCTTCAGCGATTGTTTTGCTGCCGTCTGCCATATCAAAGAACCAGTCCAGGCAGAACGACGCACAACCTTCTTCCTCCCACAGTGTCCGCCGCTCCTTCTCCTTGTGCTTCTTCTTCTTGCTCTTCTCAGGCGATGGCGCCTCTGGAAACTTGGGGATCAAGACGACATGGAAGTGTGGCGATTCCGCCGGATCAAACGCGATGTACGCACCGGCGTAATTGTGGTATCTGACATCTTCGCCTCACGAGCCGAGGGGGAAGCACCGTCCACCGAGACGTCGCCGGGTTGCACACGCAGAGGTCGCTGCCCCACTGGATGTCGCAGAGGAGGAGACCGTTGCAGTGGTCCATGACCGACCACCAGTCTCTGCGGCTGTCGTTGGGCAAGAAGCTGAGCATGCCATCTACTTTAGGGATCGTCGACGACGGGCAGGGACGGGCCAGGTGGTGCGGCCGCTCGTGGTCGACGTAGTTCAGGAAGACTCCTCGCACGGAGTGCGGTAGAAGGTGCGGGAGTAGCAGCGCGTGGGTGTCGACGATGTCGCGCCATGCCTTACAGGCGCACCGAACCACGGCGAGGCTCCTCGGCGGCAAGCCACGGAAGACGCCGGCAAGGGCGTCGTCCGGCAGTACCGCGACTCCCGTCGTCGCCATCTAGATCTACTAGTGGTGGGTTCGTGCGTGCGATGGGACGTCGATGCTTAATTTAGGTTTACCACCAGCGTGTTTATAGGTTTGTAAAGATTTGTTAATTAGGACCCACGGTAAAACCGATCGGAAGGTGCATGATGCATACCGGCCGTGGGCGTTAAGTTCTTTTTTAGTGGAACCGTGGGCGTCAAGTTTGTACTGCTATCTTTCCCAACATGGCCCTGCTTTTATCTTGAAGTAATGCTGCCCCGGCCCAAAAAAAATAAAAAAAAAAAAAAAAATCGAAGTAACCCATTTACGTACGTGGGATACTACATACTTAAAGTATATACTTGTGTATAATCATTCTTAGCTTGGGTATAAAGTTACCGTTAGATGCACTATAGATGATCACATTTTTGCTTTTAATCCTCGACTTTCATAATACTCACTACATTTCATTTTTCTCAGCTTATTTTTCTTTCAGTCATTGTTAAAAAATACGGAACTTGTGACAATCCGAAACTCAAAGGATGTCTTTAGGCACTACCCCCAACCCCAAGATTTCCATATCAGTCTCGGTTTAAACTCCTCCTTCACTTCCGGATTTGAACCACCACAACAAAACCAACAGTGATGAGGTTGCATTAGTGCCAAGTCTTACCCATCACTGGTGATATGAAATGTCACTGCTGGTTCCTAGCGCCACCCAGCCATGTGGACAAAGCCAGTAATGTTCATATTAAAAATTTTTATATATATGTGGTTAAAGATGAGTATGTTTAACTTTTTGGAAAATGAGAACCACAAATAAAAATAAACTGAGGCTATATACACGAGATTATTCATTTTTATAGCATATCAGATTGTTTGGCAGGGCGCACTACCTGAAACTATTGTGAGAGGAATGATTTTCATGAGAATGATGTAAATCCCATCATGAAAACATATTTTCATGAGAGTGATGTAAATCCCGGCACTGTTATTTTTATGAGGGTGACCGTCACGGTGAACTCTCATGAAAATAATCCGTGGCAGAAAGTTTGACCGGACCTCGCGTGGCGTTCGGCGGGCCCCTGCCTTATCGCGTCGTCGGAGCAGTTGGCGTGTAGGAGGAATTAGGTCATGGCTGGGCCCAGCTCTTCTCACTGCGTCTTGCTGGCGAGACGCCGCCGCCGCCTCGCGTCGTCGTTAACGCCGCATGGCGCTCCTATCTCCTCCTCCCATGCCGCGGGCTGCCTCCTCGATGTCGTCCCGCCTCCTCCTCCTGCGGGCACAGGCAGGGAGGCCAACCGCGCGTCGGCGTCCCTGCTGACCAAGGCGGGGCCCCCTGCTCGGCCCCGGCCGGGCGCCATTGGCCGCCACCACCGCAATCTCCCCATCCCGTCCCGCGACGAGCAGGACATCCGCGTCAACCACCGGATTGGGTATAATTCCTTACTCTCCTCCCCCCTCCATTTCTTGTTTTGTGGCTCATACATAGTAGGGTTTGGGAAATTGGTAACTGATGAATGATTTAAGCGTTCGTTGATACAACGTGGTTCGTACAATTGGTTAAGGATATATGGTGTGGTTGTGGATTTGACCTAGAGTAGAAGTTGCATGGATGTAGTTACTTGATGCATGGAGGTTTTGGGTATGGCATAAGTTCCAAATTCTTAGTTCTTTATATTGATGATGTGTTGCTTAACATTTTGTAGATGGAACGTTTAATGGTGTCAAATTAAAGTTAGAGGAAATGGACACTTTGAAAAGATGCAAGAACAAGTTCAGTTTTTAGTAGAGATCCTGGCTTTGATAATTTGGTTAGGCATTGTCATGATAAGTATGGGTAAATGTGGGAAGGAACAAGCACACTATGCATTGATGTCTTTGTCATGTGATGATGAATGGAAGACCTACATAGAAGTTGTGAAGAGTAGCAGCGTTAGATGCTTGGAAGTTGTTGTGGAGAAAGGGTCTAGGCCTTTTGTGGTGGTGGTTGATGATAATGTGGATTTGGAGCCCATAGAGCACCTTACCCAAGAAAATGAGTTACAACCGGGTGTCGTTAGATAAGTTGACATATCAATGGTTATCGGTGGCTTGAATGATGAATTTGATGAGGAGGCATTTGGGGATGGAGATAGAAGTTGGGATATTGATGACATATCCCTAGGATTAGAGGATGACGAAGTCGGTGTTGCCTCAGAGGACGAAGATGAGCTGACTTCAGGGCAAAGCAGTTCGGATGATGTTTTGGAGGTTGAGTAGAGGTCGGAGCCTAGTAGCGAGGATGAAAGTGATTTGTGTGAGATAGTGTTTTTAGAGTCGTTAAGAGTCCTAGTTGACTGGTCACTGAGAATGAAGGAAAATGACGCGGAGCTTAGGCAATTGAAGGAGGTCCATGTGGAGATACCATCTGTGCCAAACTTCATGGACATAAGTATGATTGATGAAGCAGTATATGACACCGATTTTACGGTGTTGTACGATGTGGTGCCAGAGAATGAGGAGATGGAGCTTAAGAAGGGAATGGTGTTTGAAACATTGGAGCATCTCAAGTACTTTCTGGCAGATTATGCCATTAGGTTTCACAGGCCTTACAGAGTTACACACTGCAACAAGAACATGAGGTACATGGTGCTTTGTAAGAAGACATGTGGTTAGGGAGTCTGGACTCGGAAGCTGAGGAAGAAGACATGGATAATTTGGAATGTGAACCAACCTAACACCTTTCGATTTGCTAAGCCAAAGGGGTTGCACGCCTAAAACACAGCCTATTACCTTGGTCCTTGTATTGTCAGCGTTGTTAGGGCCGATAGAGATACATTTGTTTCTTCCATGATCAGGACCATATGGGGGTTCACCAGATATCGAGTCAAGTACCCAAGTCATGGTGAGCAAAACAACATGCTATAGAGTTGGGGGGTGATTGGAAGGAGGCGGCGCACAACCAAGTTCCAAGGATTCTTAGTGCCATGAAACACTTCAATCCAGGTCTAGGTGGTATGCTGTTGCTGATCAAATAGTGGATGACGTGGATGGCATGCCAAAACATGTTCTGCACAGATTGTTTTGGTGTTTTTCACAGTCAGCAGAGGCGTTCAAGCATTGTTGCCCCATAGTGTTTGTTGATGGAAAATTTCTTACAAGGAAGTACCGGGGTGTTTTGATGATTGTAGTTGGAGTTGACCCGGACAATCAACTTCTCCCTTTAGCATTTGCTTTGGCCGAGGGTGAGAACAATGACAGCTTGTGTTGGTACATGAAGCTTGTTAGAGAGAATGTCATTCGTCGTATGTCCTGGAAGATTTGCATGATATCAAATCGGCATCTTGGTTTGCTCATGGCTGCTGAGAGAGCATATAGATGGACTCCCTCCTCTTATCGTTGGTGCATGAGGCACTTAGCCGCCAACATATGGCGACGATGAAAGAAGGAGGTTGTGTAGAAGTTGAAGTCACTATGTACTTGTCGCACCCAGGAGAACTTTGGAGAGACGTTGTGTAGAAGTTGAAGTCACTGTGTACTTGTCGCACCCAGGAGAACTTTGGAGAGATGCTTGTCGAGTTGAATAAGATCCTCATTGGTCAGGCGAGGACCATGTTGCGAGGTAGAAACTTTTCGTATTTTACTTTGCATAAATTCCATGAGACATGTGATTTACTTTTATGGCCCTAGTTGATTTGTGCGAAGTCCTGGGTTCCCCATGCAAATCTATTTTGATTTTGAAAACTGAATTATGCCAAATCCTTGAAGATGGACTCTTTTTTTCTCCTCATGTTATTTTGTAAATTGTCAAACGACCTGATTTGGGAAACAAAATTTGTCAAACTATTGGAGATGCTCTAAGGTAGGGCCATACACCAAGCGGTAGTGAACACCATAACCCCGCACAATGTTCATCCCTATATTCTCAACCATAAAAACTGAATCTGGGAAAGTTGTTGGGGTTGTAGTAGCCAACTAGCCTTCCTCCCCTCGACCACGCCTTCCAGATCCAGACGACCCCCTCTCTCCCAGCTCCAGCGTGTTCGCAGGCGGGGTTGGGAGCAGGCCCCCATCTCTAGTCCTTAGTATTAGGTGTTTCTTAGAGTCCCGTAGTGGGTAGTCCTGAGATGGCTAAGTCCTGCCTTGCAATCCCATTGTCGCCACCGTTGTAGCTGCTAGGGTTCTCATCGGCTTCTTCTCCGACGCCGTCACTGTCCACTGAAATGTCAGTGGTAATATAATAAAGTTGCTCTACTTCTTTGCGGACCTCCCACCATCTTCTTCAACTCCAATTCCACCGGTTCCTACCACCATCGAGGTCCGCGCTACTGTCCGCGCTCCTTCGCTCCTCTATCTCCGCCACCACCATCCGTCTCTTCTCAGCAGCCTCCGGTTCTTGTCTCTTCTCTAAGGCGGCTCCCCAAGGCGGCTCCTCGGCTGGTGGTGGTTCGACTGCTCCGCCTTCACCTGGGATCCGGGTTTGAGCTTCTTCAACCTCCGACAACGATTTCAATCACATCCTTCGGTTGTCGGCATGCTTCCCCAACGCAAGCTCGGCCGACCCTATATCAACTGAAACAATAATCATCAGTTTTGTTCCACCTATATCAAACATAATCCGCACATTCCAGCATAGTAGGAGAATTCAGCAATGTATGAGACCAAGGTTAATAATACAGCCAACTACTAGTCGTATAAATCCTCATAGCCTACCTCTCAGCCCACTCATATAGCCATTAAATTTTCATGATTAATATATGGCTCACTTATCTCTCTCATAGTTTTCTTGTTCTAATGTCTGTAGACTTACAACCTGTCTTTTCTAAAAAAAGACTTACAACCTGTGTCTCCACTCTCAATATATGTCTCCTCTTCTCCTCCACATCAACCCACTTGTGAGTGCATATTTAGAGTGGATGCTGGAATATCCAGCGGCTGAACATGGCAAAACACCTCTCCGGTTCATACTCCGGGGCCGTATGCCCACCACCCTGCAATGCCAATGCAAATCCATTCCAGTTGGTGACAAGCTAAGGTACCTGATGAATATAAAGATGACATTGTACTAATAGACAAAATGTGCATTGCATGCTCGAGAAAGTACTTTGATTGTCGCGAACGTCATGTTGTTGGAGTAACTTATCGTGAATCTGCAGAATAAGAACAGAGATGCATGAATGAATCATCCACGACGAACACAGACGACAACAGAAAGTTTGGCAACAGTCAGATGGGGAGTTTAAGTACCCACCCGGCGGCTTGCCCACCAAGATGCCACGCCCTCCAGTCGTCGACGATGGGGAAGTTGAGCGATCTGACCCAGGCCTGGGTGCCCAGGTGTGGCACAATCAGGTCATGGTCGCCGCTGCAACCAACCAACAATGGGATGCCATTCAATTCTCCACGTCATCAGGAGACAGATTTGTCAGAAAAATCGCAGGGGTGCCTTACCTGTATACCAGGGCGCGGTAACCTCTGGACGTCAGGTTCCGGTGGTACTTGATGACACTGTAGAGGTCATACTCGTAAGGCAGATCTCCATCGTGGCACCTCACCCATTCGTCCAGTGTTCCCTGATCAGTTTAGTGATTGGCTTTGGATTAGAATCGATTCTTTTCATTATTGCTGAATACTGACAACAACAATGTTACTAAGATTGAAATGACGAAACAACAATGTTACTCACCTTCTTGATCCCAAGAGCTTCTCGGGTGCGTTTATCGTTTGCCCAGAAATACGACAGGTAGTAGCCGTAGGTCTGTATATATATGTACGTGCAGCACACAGAGAAATAAACGAATGATAAATGAAGTTACAGATAAAATGAAAATAAAAGTCCTTTTTATGTAGTATGGCAGTGAGCAGAGGTGCTTATTATAGGTGCTGTGTACTCACGATGCAACCAAATGGAGGACGAGCTGGTGGATGATTTAGCATCCCTCTTCCCATCTCCTCCCTCAGGATCCTTCTACCATCTGAGCCATCCATTCTGCTGACAACATTCGGTGCAGGAGATGCGTAGACGCAAGTGTCCAATAAAATTTGGGCATTCTGAACTTCGTTGATGAGCTGCATCGAGGCAGTGTAACCATTAGTATGTCAGGCATTAAGTCGTGTGGAACGATAATCGACAACTCACTAGTGGCAACCATGCATAGCCAAATTGAAGTGTACATATTACTGATAGTAGCTACATTCAGAAGAAGCTTACATTGTTGAAATTATTCAGAGCCTGAGCACACAGCGCATTTGCAGGATTGGTGTAGTCCTCTCCTTGGCAGTGCCCCAATATTGTCTAAATGCAAATAGTAGCAGAACAGTGTTAGAGAAAGAATATGCACCGCACAGTACAGTGGCGTGCACTTAAACTGAGATAAAATTGTAGGCAGAATTGCAGATGCGAGTGGAAGGGCTAGAATACTATCTAGATGATCTTAGTAAATACCTCATACAATTGATCTGATATAATACCAACTCCATGAGCATAGGGTACTCTAGAAGTGTAATCAATAATTTCCCCCGTGCCTGGATTACCAACCAGATAGCCCTAAGAGGATATAAAACAACAAAAGAACATGTATATCATCAGGCTAAGTCACCCACTAGAACAATTAGTTGCATGGTATTTTCTTTGGCTATAGACTAAAGTAATTTCCCCTATATAACATCTTCGATTTTGGAGAAAATTATATGACAGGCATACCTTCAGATTAGGAAACGGCCTCCTTCCAACCTCAATACCTGAAGAGGATAAACACAACTAGCTGATCAGTACATGGATCATCCCAATGAGCCACCACAATAGCCATATATGATGGCGAATTACCAAACTGTGAACTGGTTGTTACTTTTCTAAAGCAAACAGATCAATCAATACCTTCTGAAATCATCTGCCCAAGGAATGGTACAATTTTTCCTGCATAGGAGTCTCCACCAATGTAGAACGGATTTGCAAGGTACTCGGGATGATCACTGAACCACTGGAAACCAACGGAATATATATGAACAAGCTAGCAGCATAAATATACATTCAAAGATTCCCATCTAACTTTATGCGAGTGGTAGATTAATGCTCTATTCAGTTAATTCCATACCAACAAGATTGCAGTGGATCGAAGGGGATTTAATCCCTTTTACCCTCTTCAATCCTTTCTGATCCATATCAAACTGAACAAAGTCTGAAGACTTGTTCAGTTAATCTACAATGCAAGGGAAATGGAGATCCCCAATCCCCTTGGATGGATTGGGTCCTTCAATTCCCAAGAATTGGAAATTAATCGAACAAATGGAAAGCGATTTATTCAGCATGCACCTTGATGAGGAAGTCACGTAGCTGCAGTGTGGACGAGATGTCCCCAACATCGTAGCCTTTAGGATCTCGGGAAAACGAAAATCCTGCTCCAACCGGCGAATCGACAAAGAGGATATGTGACACCTACATGCAGAGTGAGTGATTTAACAATCAAGTGCTGCTATTCAATTAGACTGAAACACGAGCACGTACGCAGCAAGAGAAATTTAGTACCTGATCCACCATCAACCTACCCTGCCTAACCAGTTAAATACTTTTCCAATTTTTGCTAATAGTTTTCATCAGTATCACCATTTGAGGAGAGGTTTGCATTTTTATCACCAGACTAGTCAATGACAACTACACGTGGGATACCAAATCCTATTTCACCACTAACACAGACATCTAATCATGTATCCGATGACCAATCCCATATTTTATTTTCACTTAGGCGGAGTGCAACACGTATGGTATCAAATGATACAAATGTACTTGCAAAAAGATGATAGAAATGTAGATAGTCAGTTGAGACCTGATCCATATAATACATGTTGTGAATATTTCTTTGATATTTAGTAAAAATAACAAAAAATGCGACAATTACAATTAGCTATTTAGTCTAATAATTTATCTTTAAAATGGAGTCAAACAATTATAGACACATTGAAATGAATAGTTTCAAGAATTATTCGGATTTAAAATTGGTTTAAATTTTAGTCAACCCCTTTTAGTATTTTTATTGAATCCAAATTTTTTAAGAAGAGTTGTGTCCTTGTGAAATTCTATATATTGTTAAGACTTTTTACTTTTGTAATGTTTTAGTCAATCTAAATCTTAATTTTTATATACTTTTAATTCATTAAAATATGTTTTGTAGTTAGAATTTCAAATTTGTTTTTCCCTTATTTCTGTTTTATTAGAATTTTTTGAATAAGTTTAAATATTAAATAGACTTCAAATCTAAAATTAATATTCCTATTAAAAATATGAGTAACTTTTGGTATAACAAACATGTAACTCTATACTAAAATGGGCTAACACTGGGTATGGACCATGACAAAATTGGGCTAAAAATAACTATATGGATACGTTTCTGACCAACTACATACTATCTAATCGAATTTGAGATCTCCTAAAAAATCTAATAAATTTGAGAAATTTCACAAATACAAAATATAATTTTTATTCAGTATAAAAATACATACAGACACTCTAAAGAGCTCGCCTCAAGAATCCTAAGTGCACTATTAGTACATGAATAATTCTTGTGACAAACGTTTTCTATTATCAAAGACAGATGGTTTAATGGATAGTTTACACTGTCGGTATGTCCACCTAAGATATTCTTCTTTTGTCAATGGTTTCCAAAAATAGCAAAGTGCCTTTCAAAATTTAAATCCATGATGTTCAGTACATGCAACATTTCCATGCCATTACACAACACAATTGTTTGTTATATGCTTTTGTCAACATTTTGTCTTCTTGTATTGAACATTTTAGTCCCTACATGATATCAACTGAAAAAATCAACTATAAAGTTTCATTTGTCAAGCTCTAGTAGTTTGAAATTTTCAAAAAATTAGATGTTACAATCTAATAATTTTGAAACAAATATTAGAGCCTTCAAATGTTTTTTCAAATAAAAAAATCAACTACACAGTTATAGATTGTGTTGAGAAGTACAACATAGATTAATCAATGCCATTTGAAATTTCTAAACTTTTAATTTTAAAATTTTATGACATAAAATGAATATTTAGGAATTTGAATGAGTTCAAATTTAAAATTTGTTGAGAACTAAAACATTTATGTATACCGTGTCAATTGAAGTTTCAAACTCTGAGAGCTTAAGACAAACTTTTGATGCTCTAAACAACTTCAAATATAAAATGATTAAGAGAGGCGTCCGGGACATATGTTACCATTAATAGGGGCATTGTCTTAGAATGTTCGCCTCTAAAATTGATTAATAGAGGAAGGCGTTTATTTGGAGCTCACCTACCCATTTATAGAAGTAGCTCCAATAAATGCCTACCTCAATTAATCATCATGTGCCTACCTAAAGTTGTTTCTGTATGAACTTAACAAAATTTGAACTAAACATTTTTGACCAATAACGATTTCAATCAAGAAGTTTAAGTTTTAGACCTTATCAAGCACTACAACAACGATATACGACATGTCTCCATTCCAAGCTCATTTCAAAAAAAAAAAAAAAAAAAAAAAATGTTTAAATTTTAAAATCTTAATAAAACTTAAAATGTATATCAAGCAGTTTTAAAGGTTATGATTTATGCAATGATTTTAATGAAAAGGTCGTTAACTACAACAATGATATGCAAAATAATTTTAATGGAAAGGTCGTTATCTACAAAGTTTTATCATCAAGTTGTATAATATTGATGTAAGGTTAATTTAAGCCAAAGTAATTTTAAAAGTTATGAAACCTATTGCTAGGCTATCTCTAGACATGACTATTTTACAGTAGACCGTTTTAAACATCAACCACCCCTAAAAAGTAACATTTATAGAGGCACAAACCCGTGACCACCCCAGTAAACTATTCAAACCTTAATATTTTAAAACATTGCTTGAATTAATATTTGTACTTGTATTGCTTTTCTCTTAGTTAATACAGGTATGCTTTATCAAAAAAAAAAATATATTTCCACGGTCTGCAAACCTTCCATATCTTGTACAAAAAAAAAATATGAAAACTTTTTTCGTTGTGACACAAAATTGTTTACCCTATCATTTCGTTGGACATGCATGAGAAAAGTTAAAAGGTTAACGGACAGCGATAGAACACCAAAAAAATAACTGAGCAGGTAGAGTATAGTATAGTATAGTATAGAATAGAAAAAGCAAAAGGATAAGGCGACATATCATCATTGCAACTTGGATATGTACGTCAAAGCCACACGTGAAGAAAGCTAATCTTTGCAACTTGGATATTACTCTATAATGACAGTCCTATGTTTAATCAAAAAATGAAAGAAGAAAAACAGGTTGCGTGTCGTACCGAATCGGTCGAACTAGAAGCGAAGAAGAAATTGAAAAGAGATTTATGAGTTTACCTTTGACCACGAGTTTTGGTTGTATTGCAGGCGCGGCAGGGTGCCGTTGTAAGGCTCCACGACGAATCTGATGGGACCTGCGAGGCGAGTCGATCGATGCATCCAGCATCTTCTTTTAGTGATCAGTTCATTCACACGAAAACACACAGAATGCAAATCAAAACCGGTCACTGCAACTGCATGCATCATCCATATCTTACCAATCTCGTAGGCGAGGCCACTGAAGACGGAGCAGCGGTCGCCGCCGGTGAGCCAGAAGAGGAAAGGTACGTCGTCGCTGGCGGCGCCTGACTCGGACTGGACGAAGTAGTAGAAGAGCTCCACGCCGGCGTCCTCGTCCACCTCAACATACCTTCCACTCACCAAATTCAGTTTATTTCCGGTTTCAGAGCAACAGCAGCAATTGAATCGTAAATGTGCCATGAATGAGAAGGATACTACTAGTACTTAGTAGAAAGAACACGCACCCTGTTTCGAGGTGGAAGGGGAGGTCACCGTCGTAGCCAGGCAAGCTGGTGACCACCCGGCCGGAGGAGCCGGAGGCGAAGGCGACGACGGCCAGGAAGCAGAGGAGGAAGAGACAGCGGCGGGAGCA